>JAECUM010018851.1:0-19918 GCA_016617855.1 Megalonaias nervosa
ATATATATATATATATATATATATATATATATATATATATATATATTGAAATCTGCTAAGCTCCAGAATACTCTAGACTAGTCAATAACCACTTAAAATAGAAATGACAAAATGTAAATAAGCGTAGCGGAAAAAATTACTAGGAAGAAAAACTAGCATGGCATGTTTTCGAACTCGTGCTACTTGGCACGTATAACAAAATACAGGTTTTAGTATGAGGATTCAGTTCCATTTATTCCAAAACTTGATTAGTGGCTAATTTACCTCAATAGCTTAAAATATAATTATGGAAGGAATTGCATATAATCGGTCAATATGAATACCAAGTTGTACGTTAACGGAGGATCGAATTTTTGACCAACACTGTTCTCATGACGTCACACATAAGGCCCTATAAATACTCTGTGCACAATTTGTGAACAACAACATTGAACCTTCACGAGCAACACGAAAAAGGTAGGCGTACTTAAAATGATATTTTCAGGCCTAGGAAGGTTAGAAACATTTCAGTATGAGACATTCTCGCACTTAAAGGTTTGACTTTGAAAATAGCTTTCTATCCTTTGAGTTGCATCATTGAAATGTAAGCGAACAAGTCAAAATGCACTTTTTCATTTCTGCAGAATTTGAGCGACATTAATGGGCTACAATCATTTAAAAGTTTAGAGGTGGGTGAGTGTAAAGCTCATGCATACAAATCCACCGAGCTTGTCCCATGCGGTCATAATTTCGTAGAAAAGTATAAACTTATTAGGCTTGGAATGACAAATTAGATATATAACTTAAATTGATCTCTGGGTCTATCTTAAACCCTAGAGACTAGACCTTGGCGGGTGGGTGCGAGACTTTAGGGTGGGAGGGACAAAGTCGGAAAGGGGTGGGGATGTACTTTTAGAAAACACAGATTATATTATTATTATTATTATTATTATTATTATTATTATTATTATTATT
This sequence comes from Megalonaias nervosa, assembly GCA_016617855.1. Taxonomy (NCBI): domain Eukaryota; kingdom Metazoa; phylum Mollusca; class Bivalvia; order Unionida; family Unionidae; genus Megalonaias; species Megalonaias nervosa. The sequence continues at coordinate 955 of JAECUM010018851.1, forward strand.
GTTTTTATTAGCAAGATAATACATCGTAGACATATGCATGAATAAACCAGAGAATATGGACATCATTACAAGTTCGTCTCTCACGTCACTACATTCTTATGTTGGAGAAATTCTCAAATCGACAAATATGGATAATACAAGAGAGCGCATGAAAAACGAGTGGGCAAGATATATCACCTTCGGATCATTTCCGCGATCTTCCCCTGTCCAACCAACAAGATTAGCCCAATCCGGGTTCTACTATTCAGGTACTGGAGATGAAACTATTTGTTTTTCATGTGGACTGAAGTACAGGAATTGGGAAGCAGGTGATTCGCCATTTGATGTTCACAAGAAACTATCGCCTAGTTGTGATTTTGTAAACGGCTCTGGGGACGGAAATATGCCCATACGGAGCAGAGGTACTGATTTTGTTCTCAGTGCAAATTCCCTAACTGGTCTTCAGGATAAAGATAAGGCAGTGACACATTGCAAAAACAGTACAGAAAATGTGAACTCGAACAACAGAAATGAAAATGAAGTCCAGCCAAAACTGTTATCCGCTATGGATAGAATAGGAAACAAGGAACAATCCAGGAATGACGTGAACGCATGGAACACTGAATTGCGGGGCAAGTATGGTTTTACAGGTACTACGTCTGTTCAAGACAAAAGTAAGGAATCAGAAAATACCAAAAGCTCACTCTCAGAAAGACCTAACGGACAGCCAGGAATGTTCCAGAATAACATTAAAATCGCCGAGTGTCTTGAGAAACCAAAACATCCACATTACTCTGTTCTGACATCTCGTCTTGAATCATTCAGGGGATGGCCCTCTTATCTGCAACAGAAACCGGCTGATCTGGCCGCAGCTGGATTCTACTATGTTGGTAAGAGATAAAGTTATTCTTCTTGCGACTTTTTCGCATTTCGAAAACACGATTTTCCTCTTAATGTAGAGTAACCAGTTTAGAATGCGTTTTAGACAATGTATTGATTCCTTGATTGATCTGTTGATTGCGGAGGTGATTGCAATTAATTAAAATTCTATATTCTATTTTAATTCTGTACTAATTACTAAGCTGAGTTAGCATTATCCTCCTTGGAAAATCGGACTTTAAAAAGAGAAATTATAACTTGAATTCAGTGGCGTAGCGAGGGTACTTAGCGCCCGGGGACAAAACATAAACTTGGCGCCCCCTTCGAGTGCATCTGAGATAACGAATAGTTGTATTTTCCTCATTTTGGCGCCCCTGGCACATGGCGCGCTGGGACAACTGTCCCCCCCCCCCCGCCCTACGTTACTGCTTCAATTACCATTGTATAAAAGCTTACTGTAAGTTTACATCTGTTTCACAGGTGTTGGCGACTGCGTGCGATGCTTTTTCTGTGGAGGAGGGTTAAGAAGCTGGGAGGAGGGAGATAACCCTTGGGAGGAACATGCGCAGTGGTACCCTGACTGTGCCTTTCTGAAACAGTGCAAGGGAGACGAATTTGTGTTGAGGCAGTTGACAGGAATAAATCTGAGATCTGACCAGAGTTTGCAAATTAAACCACGTGACAATGTGACATCGGACGAGAAATGTGAAGATATTCCATGTCTCATGACATTAGGGTCCGAGGCCAGGGAAATGGACCCTGAGGATCCAGTGGACTGTCCGGCAGCTCAGAGCATATTAGCCATGGGTTATAATATTGAAATGGTTAGACACGCTGTACAGATACTTACCAGTAAAAAGGGTGAGTGCTGTCCTAAGATGGAGATCGAACAGTCTCAAGTTATGACAATTATTACGAAGCCTCCACGCACGAGCCCCTCTACCCACTCGACTAAGTGCCCTTCCCGACAGAAGAGCATGGAACTTAGCCGACGATAGAAGCACTCATGCTTGAAGACTCCATCGGATGGCTAATTGTAAATTAAGCCTTATTTATATATTATGCCTAAGAACCATGCACGAGCAGACCTACACTCGGCTAAGCACGCTTGCAAGAGAAATCATGGAACTTGATCGATGACCGAAGCACTCGTGCACGAAGATTAGCTCAGATGGCTAAGGTGAGATCGAGGTGAATTACATTTTTGATGCCACTGGGTGGCAGCACAGGCAAGCCCGGTCCTAAGTTATTTCCAATCTGATAATAAGTAGATCTAACCGGCACCGATAAAAGTTCATGTTATTGTGATCTTTCGAGCTTCCGATCGCCTTTCTTTAGTAAACTATCAGATAAAGCGTTGCAGTTTGTGTTGAAGTGGGTGGGTGGGAGGTCTCATTCGAAACGTTGTCCTTCGAGTTGTTTTCTTTTTCCCATTCATAAATGTCTAGGCTGTGATTGAAGATCAACAGAACATGACTTCATATCGGTGTTCGTCAGATCTCCGTGGTGTCGAAGATATCGATTTAAATCAAATTGAAATAATTTCTATGGAATGTCAGCTACATTCAAGACAACACTGAACAGTGTTGGAAAATTAGATGTTAAGACGACATCAAACTTCGGTTCGCTAACAATGGAGGAGTTGAATCCTGAACTAAACAAGAGAACTGCAGAAGCTTCACGAAGAACTATAGGAAACGTAAGTTAAATAAGTACGAGAGTAATTTCTGTAAATGTGTACAGTTATCACCATATGTTTTCTTTTGTTAATATTTTGCTTTCTACATTTTTTTCAAGGCCCATTCCAGGCCCAGAATTTGGGAATAGGGCGTTAACGTATTTAACTTTACTCTGAAGATTCTTTAACGGACTAAATAATCAAATTACACAAACCTACAAGTTTATAAACAAAATAATTTTTTAAAAAAGAAAAGCTATGATATGCAGATATTTTATTTTTGCTTCATTCGATGAATGTTTATCATATTTTATGTCAATGCTTATGCTTCTAATTAGAGTAATTCTTGTATTTCCAGGCCCCCACCCCCAGGGCCAAGGGGCAGAGATCCAAGGGATAGTTTATTGGTAAAAACAGTTAAACGATAGTGCAGTCTAACTTATTACGACCAATACATTTAACAAAAACAACCCCCCAAAACCAAAACAAAAAAAAAACAACAAAAATCAAAGTCTTGCAAGCTCTTATTAAAGTTTAGGTAGGGGCGAGTAAATTATACAGTTCTCTCCACTATGCCCTTTAAAAACAGTTTGTTACAAATCTAACATCATTGCTGTAAATATCCTGATACGTGACGCAGAATACCAATGAGACCTTTGTTTTGATGAAATATAGTCAAGTCTAATTACCTATAGGTGCATGTTACTTTGTGGAATGTTTTGTCACTCATGGCACGCATGTACTTAATAATTCTATATAAAAAAAATAAAAAAAAAAGAAAACGAAAGGAAAAAACTTTGTCTGGTCTTTAGAATTTGCTTTTACCTGGCAATAGAGCCTACTAACCGGAGAACTGAGAACCCACAAAGACCGATCTTAAGTAAAAAAATAATGTTTAACATTGAAAAGAGAAACTTTAGAATAGAAATGGCAAAACAATATCGACACGGATAACTGAATGTTCATTAGAAAAGTAGGGGTCTGATTTTGTTAGACCAAAATTAACTATCATTCATTTACTTACTGTTTTTATTGCATACACCCATGCAGTATAGTTCTTTTGAAACAATGTATCAAACTAAAGCATTAATTTTTAAGAAAATATTCAATATTTAAATGTTAAAAAATATGCTTTTCATGAAAACGTTGTATATCACTAATAATGAGAAGCATGTGAGTGCGCATGTGAACATGCAAACAAAGCCTGTCCCAATATGTTTGATGGATAGAAAGGGGGTGGGGTGGGGCGCATTTAATACTCCTATTTTCAAAACAATAAGATGACTACTGACTCCCAGTCATTATCCGTCTAATCAATGAAGTCGTAGGTTCACTGAACAGCATGGACCGGGTTTTCTTGTCTATATCTACCCACTAGGCTAAGCACGTTTCCCACAGAAGACAGAAGAGGAATGACTGACGATGGAAGCACTCGTGCATGAAGACTTAGTTGGCTAATTGGAATGTGATTATCATATATATATATATATATATATATATATATATATATATATATATATATATATATATATATATATATATATATATAATAATAATAATAAGTGCTACGCTTCTTTTACTGAAATCCAGAGGCAAAGTTTATATTAATTAGCGTCATAAATTACTAATCAGAAAGAGTGTTAACGGTCCTTGATAATCAGAAGAGAATATCCAAAGCAACTATAATAACACACAGAATGGCGAGATTAGTTTTCACATATCGTATTTGTTTTTCTGTTTCAGATCATGGCACTTTTTCAGCCATCGATCTAATGGAGATCATATTTGAGCTAGAAGAAAATCCAGTAGTAGAGGATTCTGATCCAAGCGGATTCGCTGCTCATGTCCCTACCGAGGCTACCGTGCAACATAAGGTCAGTAAACCTAAGGAACTCTCCGTGGATAAAAACGAGCAGAGTGGCAATGATTCTTCGTTAAATCATAACGATCATGTCGAAGAAAAGAAAAACGACCAAAGCCCAAGAAGCAGTTTATCTCCAGAGGAACTAGAATCTATACTAGAACAAAATCAGGAACTGAAGGATCAGGCGACCTGCAAGATCTGTATGGATCGGGAGGCTTGTATTGTGTTTCTCCCATGTTGTCACATGATGTCCTGCCCTCAATGCGCCCCGGCCCTAAGAAAATGTCCCGTATGTAGGCAACTGATTAAGGGCACGGTTAGGGCATACATCTCTTAAATGGACGTATACGCAACAATATTTGACAACTTTCAACTGTGTAAACCTGAGTTTGACTTTGTATTATTGTTAGAGTGACCGTATCCCATGCAAGTAACATCTAATACGCTAAGTAAATAACTTATTGTTGATGTTTATTCAAATCTATGCAGTAGGGAGTACAGAGCGGTTTAGATCTATGTTGTATACTGAACCTTAACGGCTGAACAAAGTTACTAAGGAGTTCCCCTCTCATTGCATGTCCTTACTCATCGGTTTATTATTTACCTGTTGTATGCAACACTGAGAATGCATGTCTGTCAAATCTGTAAATTTCCTCCACAAAGTTACTTAGTCCTAATACGTTAGAAAGATTGATTTGATCATTATTTGCTTTCATTCTGTTGTTTCCTAACTTGAATTTGTGATTGAAAAAACAATTAATATTCTTCCTGTAGAGATATTTTGTGCTTTAATAAATTGTCACAGATGCAAAGCGGGATCTGGCCTCACATGAAAGTTCATTTAGTATCTACGTATTTTAAAGGTTGTGTCGCACTTGAAATAATTTTGTCTTTCTTCTAACATATGATTATCAACTTTGGACTATTCAAACTCATATAACTATTACATGCAATTGGTATTTGTCAGTTTGTTGTCTTATTTATATTGCATAGTACTGAATCCAAAACATATGCTCAATTACATATCATGCTTTGTGCTGATCATTGTTGAAAGTAAGATTGCAAGAATTATCAATTCGGCCATGGCCCGTCCCAAGCCCGGATGAGAAAGGAAGAGGATTGTGCGTAGGTTGAGTATTTCCTGCTGCGTAAAAGATTCCTTGCACGACAAAAGAAGTATTTAGACCATATTCTGACATTTATGAGCGTAATGTAATAAATATTTATATTATCGTCTGTAATTATCAAAGATAATAATGTATGCTGCCATCTGGTTCCAAATCTCTGGCATTTGAAATTGGACTAAGTGAGCAGCAACTCAACGTATTACAAGTTTAGTTCTGCCCGTTATTCAATATCAGATATTGTCACAGAAATTGTTTCATTAAGAAACATAATTATATTGGTTGCATTAACCTATTTTTATGACTATACACTCATTAATCAGCAGAGGACAGGGAGTGTCAGGCAAATACAGATGCAATAATGGCATCAATACACTAATTAATTAATGGAATTAATTCACTAATTAGCAATGGTAAGGTCACAGTGGTCTTCGTACTGGCAACGTTTTGTTGACCTTATTTTAACGTTATTTGCATAGTAAATAAAAACCGCATTTGTACATCTACAGCCGATATCAAAATTATTTTTATCATAAGCCTCGGTTAGTCCACAAAAAGTGATTGAGGGTAAGTAAACGCAGCATTGCGCTAGATTGTGCCGCTCACTGCGATTGCAATGCAATTTTATTAAGGTATGATCTTGTTCTTAAATTAAGTCTGTTTCCTGTCTTTTTTCAGATTTGGAATAAATTATTTTAAAAGTGTAATACTGCTTGTTTTTATTTTGATGTATTAATTTTACAACAAGTATAAACTGTTAGAAACGTAAAATATCGCACATTTAAAAATTACGTTAACTGCATTAAAAAGTTAAGAAATTAAGCATTTATACACATAAAAACCCATCTCAGGATTTTTTCACCTACCGACTGATTTCACGAAATGAGAATGAAGGTAAATGCAGGATTGTGCCATTTTTTGCCGCTTAGTGCGAGTTCAAGGCAATTTTCCTAGGTATTCGTGTCAAGATTTTGTTCATAAAACAACTGTTCTGATCTTCTCAGTTTATTTTCTAAATTTTGGAATCAATTATTCCTTTAAAACGCGATAGTAATCATTTTTTCTGTATTTTGATATTACGTGCATCATGCATATAATTAAATAAAATTTATATATGCTATATTTGTACATTCTTTGCCTGTTTAATGTTTACAAGGCATTACAGAGAAAACAATTAACAGATGCCTAAATTTGTATACATATTTTAGGGGTACCATATTTGAACTATCAAAACGAGGACACTGGAGAGTGAACGTCAATCATTTACCTATATAAATTTGAAGACCGAAAGGGTGACATGTCCGTGGAAAAAAAGGACGAATGGCAGCCCTAAAATGTGTGTGCGTGCGTGCGTGCGTGTGTGTGTGAGAGAGAGATTATTCCCAAATAAAAAAGTAGACTTTACTTTCTTGGATATAATCTGTCACTCACACTAGTCTGCTGGGAGTATTCAATGAAAGAACAAGGTATGACTTGATGAAAAACGTCCTCAATAAAGCAGTTTTGCTTGCATGCTAAAATAAGGTGACATCTGAATCATCTATTAATAGTTATGCTATCTGAGCACCGGATAATCCGTTAACCTACAGTATCTTTCAACTATATTTTAACCAAAATACATAAGCCATAAGTGAATTCGTTATATTAAAAAAGGTTAATGACTTTTCTAGATTCTGACAGGTTAATAAGGCTGTAAAACAAAAAAAGTATCTTAACATGGGATTCGAACTAGAGACCTCTGGTGTACACATCCATCAGTCTATTACGGATCCTGCAGTTTTGTTGATATTTATTATGACCTTAATCACTAAAAGCATGAAAATCGCCATTTGAAATAAGTTCCGAAGTTTTATTTTGTGCATGGGGCATATTCTAGTTTCTCCTTATTTCTCATCAGTATGGCAGTCGTTTATTAGCAGATTCTCTGGAGCAAGGTTTATGGCGGTATTCCCTTGAGCTCTGTGCTAAACATTCTTTTAAAGTCTTTAGCCACCACCCCTTATAAATTTAAAGAAGTGCACAAATTATCATTTTTAATTCTTTCAATTAGTTGAAAATGAATTAAGTATTACAAGCAATTCGTAGTTGATTTCTGCACAATATGTCAAAATATATTTGTCTCCTTGAAATTTATTTTTTGGGATAAAAAAAACAAACAAACCTTTAAGCACGGACAAAATAAAAGAAAACTGGCTTGTCCTTTCTAACACAAATATTTATGTTAAGATCTGCGTGAAAACTGAAATGGTACAAACAACGAGGGTGTGCTGCAATCAAAGCAATGGTCCACTAGCAGGAGGCAGAGATTTTCACAGCGATGAGCTGGTATCGTCAATTTCAAACAACAGTTTGACTTCCATTGGTTGATAATACATAACCTAAATTCTGTTACTGATGCTGATTGGTCGGTTTGAGGAGAAATAAATTTCTTTTCTATTAAGATTATTAATTTCATTCCTCCTAAATCTACAGAACTGAAAGTTGGATGTGTTGTTTGCACGAATCGGGTTCACTTTGACACTGGCAACATTGCTGGAACACATACTGAGTGGCTGAGTGTACTCGGACTCGTTGCCTGCTGCCTATTATTTCCTATTCTTATGATTGTGTCAGTTGTTGTTTGTTCGATGCATTTCGACTTAAGCTTTAGTGTCTCTGATGTTCGCGGTGACGGAAGTAACTACCTCAACAATCGTCACTGCTACTCCTTTTGAGGAGTTGGTCCAATCAATATAGCTCAAAACACATAGAAGAAATTAGAATACAAAATAAAGCGATGTATTAATCATTTTTATGCACTTATTCGTCTGAATTGGTGTCGGAATGCAGCTGCCATAGCAACTACCTGGTAACCTTGGCTGCAGTTTTTCCTCATTTATACAAACTGTGAATTCATTTCATCAGTATCCTTGTGGAAACTGAAAGTCCTAATAAGTCAGCTCAAAACTGAACTAGGGAGTGCATAATAGTTCCCCATCCTGAGACTATTGTTACCAAAGGGTTACAGGATGCATGAATTGAAGTTGGAGGCAGGTCGAGTATCACGCAATCAAAATGTGAAGGACGTGTAGAATCAATTTATTCAAAGCTAAACTCGAAATAATGCTGATTGTTGTTCAAGCAAATACGTGAGATACACAGTGGTGAATACACATAATAGTTGTTTCACTAGAAATGTAAGTGGCTGTTTCAAACTGTTCCATGTTAAAGAACTGCAGATATCTCGGCTACAAGTACCTTTGTTTTATAACCTAAGTACTGTTTGGAGATTAATTGAACGTGTGATTTGGATTTTTAACGTAGCTTTTAACAAATTTTCAGTCATATCTCTACGATGTCTGCAATGTGGCAGTTTATAGTGTGTGTGTGTGTGTGGTTTGCACTGTTAACGTAGCTTTAAGAATTTTTCAGTCATACGGCTACGATCTATTTAGTGTGGCAGTTTATAGTGATGTCTAGCACTGGGGCATCATGCCGTAGACATGTGGCATCATGTCCCACCCAGTCACATTATCCTGATACCAGGCAGACCAGTCCTAATACTAACCTCTTAATGTTGAGCGCCTAGCGAGGCAGCTACTTGTACCATTTTTTATATATCTTTGGTATGACTCGGCCAGGGTTCGAACCCACGACCTACCGGAAGTACTAATCGTGACGCGAGTCTTTATCAGGGCCGACAAGAGGGGATGGCAAGTGGGGATATATCCGCGAGGCCCGGGCCCGTAAGGGGGCCCGGCCGAACAACACTTTTTAATTTTAAAACAGAAAAATTTTGTTTGAACAAGAACTAGGAGGCCCTGGTGTTTCTTACCCCAGGGCCCGTGATCGCTCTCTACGGCCCTGGTCTTCATATGTAGACAATGCAAATATTACCTATCGGAAGAAGCTATTCCAGATACCATTATAATTAATTCCTCTTGCCAACGCGATGTGGCCACCATTGTGTAGAATCATAAGTTAAGTTTGCCGCGTCAGCGGTTCTGAATACATTTCTGAACACACCTCAAAATCAACAACAAAATTCGACTGACTAAATATCTGTTGTAGGGAGAAGGAAAAAAGAAACGATCTTCATCATGATCCTCCATCTTTCCTAAGTATTAGAAACTTGATAGGAGAGCAGGCATTGAGTTATGAGCATTTGACTTTCATAACTTAATAAGTTTACGCTTACTATTGGAAATAATCAGGACACACCATTTAGACATTATAAAACTGAGAACCCCAAAACTCTTGTATCCTCTCCATGGTAGTCCACGCGCATGGTCGTCTCCTCTACCATAACACGTTTCACGTCCACTTCCACATATGCTTAGGCGGTTTCTGTTCCAGACTAATACCACCAGATGAACTGATTTTGACCGAGTGTCCAAAATCTTTGTGCAAATTTAAAATAAGCCGGTCAAAAGCGAAGACCAAAGCAATATCGAAGCCATATTCTAACCCCAGAATACACTGAAATGATTATGCTGCGATAGCAGAAATTTCAGTGCTGTTTTACAGATAGTCATTATTACGGGTAGCTACATTCTCTGATTTCACAAACATGGCTTTACAGATCTTAATAGTGGTAAATTAAAAGTACGTAGGTACGTACGGGACTGAATGCAGATAATGTAAAGATTGTGTAGAGACCTGAGCAAAAATGCGAGATAACGTCTACTCATTCACTAATTTCGTACACAGTATAGTAATATTATTTGTTTATGTTTACGTGAATACATCAAAAACTATGACAAGGTAAAACGATTAGAAGTGTTAGCTTAGTTGGAATCGAGACGCACAAAGTAGTCCGTAAATATACTGATAACGTTTGCAAACGAAATAGCTAACTTCTAATGAAATTAGACAACCGTTTTAACGTTAAGCAATATCACGCGAACATACATACATACACACATACCTACACACACATATACGTACATACATACATACATACATACATACATACATACATACATACATACATACATACAACTGGAGAAAATTCTCGAACAGTCAACAAGACAAATGACTTAAAATAGAAATGATATAATGAGTACACACGTGCTGGAAAACCAATAAGGAAGAAAACAATAACTTGACACTGTTTTCACGCAGTCCTCCTGCTGCTTGGCACGTACAAAAATATAGTTATTTTTATGATACCATTCCTTAAAACAATTTCTTCCAAACACTTGTGAATAATTTCCATCTATAGCTTGAAATGTAATTATGACAGGAATTACATACAATCTGTCCATATCAAATTTTGAGTTATACATTTTGTTGCCATCGACTGTTGGACCGATATTGTCCTTAAGGGCTCTTGGTAATGCACAATTCAACACAGGTGGGTGGGGATGGTACTCTGATTATGAAGAAATGGCTAAAAATTATAGTAATAGTGATGTCCGATTTCTTTCGGTTAAGTATCATGCACCATTTATCAGTGAGTATGTGAAAGAATAATTTATAATAGGACTGTATATCATAATAAGACTTTGATGCAGTGTAAAGCAATATGGCGTATTTATGCAGTGAAAACGAAAGCCACCGACACTTATGAATAATCCATCCATGGCAAGGAAAGTAGATTTTAAATAAAACTTGGAAAATTAAACAATAGTCATGCCCCGGAACATAGTTTGGGTCACAACTTTTCTCTCTCTCTCTCTCTCTCTCTCTCTCTCTCTCTCTCTCTCTCTCTCTCTCTCTCTCTCTCTCTCTCTCTATATATATATATATATATATATATGGGTCATAACCTGGAAACTATATTGTAGATATTTTTTCACAGTATATTCTGCCGTGGTCAGCTTGACAAGTAACCATTAAGTTTGACGTATAGGTTAGTCTCGCATTAAATTTTTAACTGTGAGGTATGGGATCTGTTCTGTTTGGGACATTAGTGGATATTAATTAGGACATACACGGCTAACGGTTAGAGACAAAGAGAGAGTGATGTTAAGGAAAGGTCAAGCAGCGGAAGATGACACAACTGAGACAAGCCAGATCTAACTTTTGGGAACCCTTGGGCCATTTGAAACAGGTGTCATACAATGATATTTACCAGAATAGTTATTAATAAAGGCGGACTAGAGAGGATTAGTCTAACTTCGATGGGAGTGTTAAAATTTTAGCTGTTAGAGAAAGTAATCCTGATTGGTTGAGCTAAACGGGGGGGGGAGGGGTCCCAGACGGAAGTCAAGGTTTCAAGAAATTCCCCTCGCGAAATTAGACTGTCTAGGTTCTGAGGAAAGCCAGAAATTAACTCCGAGGAAAATTAATACGTAATTTCTCTTTTTAAATAAATCCTCCATGGGACAGGGGGTCTGGAAATTTGAGAGACCCGAAACCAGAGAAGAGACAGAGGGAATTATCTGATGATAAGCGAGCGAGGGCTCGGAAAGACACAAATGTATTGTCCCAGTTGCATACAATATGCTCATTGATGTAGGTTTGTAATAATTTGTTGAATTTATTCGTTTAAATTCAGCTTCAATTTTCATTGAGTTTCGAAGTTGATGGTTTGCATGCATTTTGTCTCGAATGTTAAATGATTCATGTATTGTAAGAATATCATAGAATATTTCATTGATATGAATGTGTTCGGATTTAGCGGTTTTGTGTGTAAAAGAAATCATGAATGGTAGGAATTTCGTACATTACTTGATACTCCATGTGAGAATTCATCTGTCTTAAATGACGTATATAAAGAAAGCTAAGAACTGATTTTACAATGTCTCTGTCAACGAATAGCTAATTAGCAAAGCAACATAATTAGGACGAGGGCTGAAGTCCATTAATTAGTTTGTGTAATTAAGTTGTGAATTTTTTCAACCGAGAATCGATGGTGTTAGCATTAGGGATGCATGGTGACCGACATCGTCAGCTAGTGATTTACAGCCTACAGAAGTCTAATTATGTCACAGTTCCACTTAGGAATGCGTGGAGCAGCTATTAAAAAAAGACATTAATTTATCAGTTAGGGTGAGTGTATATTAGGTTGCGAACTGATGATAACCTACTTCTGTTGAATTACGATAGACGATATCTGACGTAAAAGAGAGTGGGAATATTGTTTGATCCCAGGAGAAGAAACACCTGATACTATTTAGGTTGGGTATGAGATTTTGATTTGAAAGGAAAAAATAGCTCCATACATAAATTGCACAGTGGGAAAGAGTACAGTCTACAACCACGACGATTGATGACCCGAAAAGGTTAGAGGGACAGAGTGCAGGAAAGAAATACTGCAACGCCGACATATTACCAGCATTGACTTGGAAAAGACAGGAAGCTATCGGCTGATGCTGACATGCAGGCAATTTGAGTTCGATCTGTCAGTCGATTATATGATGAAATTTGTTCTATCAGTATAACAGAACGGCTAATTGAATTTCGCATAAATTTTGCAACTCTATTTCTAAGAGAAGTTGAATCATTCAAATGTCATGTTTAATTTCGTTTTGCTATGTACTTGATTGAATTGTTATATTTTACATACGGGGCTAGTGTTGTTCTATTTTATATTTCTGCTCGTACCTCTTTTATATTGGACTGTTGCGGACTAATTGCTTACAAATTCAAGAAATTACAGAAAGTCCAATGACCTTTAAAGAAAATTTAGATAAACTTAAATAAATAGCAGATTAAAGTTACTGGAAGCGGTATGTATTGTTACAGCTTGTACTTAAAGGGGCTCGACTGCATAAATATTAAAAATATTAATTTTCCCTTCAATTTCTTTGTTTTATTGCAAATGTAAAAAACAATTTAAATTATGCTCGTGTTCAAACTAATAAGGCTGAAAATAGCATTTAAAGACGACCAAATTTCGGCGCACATAGAGGTTTCCTGGTCTAAAAATAGAGCTTGACTACGCTAATATGAACACGTCACAAATCAAATAGTAATCTACGACGTAAACAAGCGTGAGATTGGTTCTTGATGCTTTCTCATTAATTTATGTCGCCGATGGGATGAAATAGTATTGATACATAAGAATATACTCTTCTTTAAGAATAACAGTTTTAATATGCAGTTTTAGAGCAGTGATCTCAAGTATTACCGATTGAAAGTTTACGTTGTAGCTCTCTCCCCCCCCCTCTCTCTCTCTCTCTCTCTCTCTTAATAATAAAAGGATGAGTCCTCGATCTGTTTAATTATATGGTACACAAATATACTCATCCCAACTTCATATACAAAGCAAGTCTAATGTAGTTTAATGCTAATAAATGAAGCTTTCAGATGAGTTTTATCATGAATAAAATAAGACAGATAGACCCATTGACGTAGACGGATCCACAGATATAGAAGGGCAATGTAAATCCCATAAATCATCAACATAATGGCATCATATTATAAACATAAATAACTGAACAAGTCGCAACTCTTGACTCTTTTCCGAAAAATAAAGAGAATAATCAATGAGTAAACGAAATATACTTTATAAGAACCAAGTATGGCTCACTAGCCCAGATTTAAAGAACAGTGACAAAAAATAGTAATCTGTAGGTTCAACTTGAATTAGAGATTTTTCTCCTTTTTTTTGGGGGGGGGGGAGGGGGCGGGCATTAAACTCCAGGACTGACGTTCTAGGTTTTTTGGGGGGTAGCGGGCTATAATATTTTAACACCAAAACTACAAATTTCCAGCATTCAGATAGGTTTAAAAAATTCTCGCTCTAATTTGTCGACAAAGAACATGTTATATCCACCTTTATTAGTTATAAAGAGTTAATTATCTTGAGGTAATAGAGTAAAATATTTCTGGTTTGAAAATAAATCCAAGTCCACCCTCCAGGCCAAAATAACTGGTTTGTCCCTTAGTTGACAGTATTTTGTTCTGCATACATACAAGAATTGCAGAAAATGTAAATGTGTCTGATTTCTTTTCATGTCCATCAACCATTATATGGTTCGAAGGTGTGAATCTCAACTGTTTGTAAGTTACGACTCAGGGGCAAGTGCACAACCTAAGGGCCATGACACGGTCTGTGTTGGATGTACAAGTATGTTTAGTTCTGTCTCTAGTTTGGGATGTACCGGAGTGTACTGGAGAGATAGCACCTCTGGTGGGGGCACAGTCGTGCCTCCTTTGGGGTAGCTCGCCCACCATTGGTCCCCACATGCACCCAGCTCTCACCTGTGGCTCCAAGGAGCTGTAACACGCGCAGCAGCCACACCCCGGTAAACCGCTTCGACTGGCGGGCTAAACCAAGTGAGAGTAGCCAACAGGTTTTAAACCTTCGGTGAGTCAGGACTTGTCTACCCAAGCATGTGAAGACTGGATTCGGCAGACTGCGCAGAAGAAACCAATAGCTAGTTCAACGGGCAGAAAGGCGATTCACAGCAATGCGCTGTGGAGTGCAAAGAGCAGGACGAGGCATGTAGGTAGTCCTGGTCATCCACTGCATCCGATTCCATCTCGAGCCGTCTTGACCTTGTCTTGCCACTGGATCCAGATGGTCTTGGACGAGAGAGTGAGTTCGACGACGCGAATCTCTTCATCACTTTAAACCAAGACAACGCGCAAGTCACTTGGTCATCCTTCTCCCCAAAGTCCTGTGGCGATGGGCGAGCGACGAAGCGGCAGGTGTGGGTTCACTGGTAGCCGTAGCCGCAAATCTGCACACAGGCGGCTCAGGCCATATGGTCGTTCTTCACTGACACGGAGCAGCAGTGGAGTTCGGCAACCTTTCTTAGCGACTGAGCAGCCCTTTTTAGGATTCACACTGGTCACCTCCATGGCATGAGGAAGGGGCTAGAAAGGTGCCTAAAAATTGCCTGCTCCATCCTTCCTTAACCAGCTAACCGCGCCTGGAAGGGACCCTACATCAGCGGTGAAAATACTACAAAGAAAAAGATGAAAATCGTTCCTCTCACCCTTGGTGCATGGAACGTGCGCACACTTTTGGACAGTAGTGATGCTGACAGACATCAGAAGAGTACTGCTCTGATTGGCAGGGAGCTACCAGATATAACATCGATATTGCAGTCTTGAGTGAAACTCGCCTTGCAGGAGAGGGCGAACTTTGTGGAAGGAGCGCTGGCTACACTTTGTTTTGGTGCGGAAGAGGAAGTGAGGAGCTAATTGAAGCTGGAGTAGGTTTTGCAGTGAAGACAGATTTTGTTAACAATCTAGCTGGACTCCCAAAGGGTGTGAATGACAGGCTTTTGACCATGAAACTCCCACTGTCGAATGGAAGAAAGCATGTCACGATCATCAGTGCCTACGTTCCAACCATGGCCAATCCAGTTGAAACAAGAAGAAATTTTATGAAGAACTCCTGGTTCAGTAACAAAGCTGATGAGATCCAAAGCCACGCTGTCAAGTATGATATGAAGAGGTTTTATGATGCGCTGAATGAAGTTTATTGTCCCTCATAATCAGGATCATCCCCTCTCCTCAGTGAAGATGGGAACACACTGATCACAGACAAAGAGAAGATCCTCGAAAGGTGGGCCGAACACTTCAACTGTGTCCTGAACCGCCCAACATCCATTAATGATGAAGCCATTGATCGGTGCCCCAAGTGCCAGTCAATGAATCACTGGATGACCCACCAGAAAGCAATACGTCTGCTCTCTCGTGGCAAGGCTCCTGGCGCAGACTCAATCTCAGCAGAGATATACAATAAAGGCGGTACAGCTCTGAGTGAAAAGCTCCATCAGTTGTTTCATCTCATGTGGCAAAAAAAGACGATCCCACAGAAATTCAATGATGCTGCTATTATACACCTGTAGAAGCGCAAAGGAAATCTTCAGGCTTGTGACAACTACCGAGGTATCTCTTTGCTCTCCATCGCAGGCAAGATACTCGCCAAGATTCTCCTCAACCGTCTCACATCACACCTTGACCATGGACTCCTACCATAAAGCCACTGTGGGTTCCAAAAGGATCGTGGGACCACTGACATAGTGTTCGCTGCTAGGCAGTTGCAAGAGAAAAGCCAAGAGCAGAATACTGACATTTTCTCCACCTATGTCGGCCTGACCAAGGCCTTCGACACTGTTAGCAGAGAGGGCCTGTGGAAGATCATGGCCAAGTACGGATGTCCAAGGAAATTTATCAACAAGGTTCAGCAATTCCACGATGGTATGGAAGCTAGTGGTGAGACATCAGACCCCTTTCCTGTCTCAAACGGAGTGAAGCAGGGCTGTGTACTGGCGCCAACACCTTTTAGTCTTATGTTCTCAGCCGTGCTCACTGATGCCTTCAGAGATGGTGACGTGGAAATCAGCATCAGATACCGAACTGATGGCAAACTGTTCAACCTCAGGAGGCTCCAAGCTAAAACTAAGGTCACAGCAGGCATCATGAGAGACTTTCTATTTGCTGATGACTGCTCCCTCAACGTTGGCTCTGAAGCTGACATGCAAAGCAGCGTCGACAAGTTCTTTGATGCTTGCACAAATTTCGGCCTTACGATCAACATAAAGAAGATTGAAATAATGTATCAGCCAGTCCCAGGAAAACCGTATGCTGAGCCCAAAATCACAGCCAACGGCTACAAACTGACGCAGTGAACAGGTTCGCCTATCTTGGCAGCACTCTGTCCCAGAATGTCGTAATAGATCACAAAGTTAATGCCAGGATTACAAAGGCCAGCGCAGCATTCGGCAGTCTACACTCCAACGTCTGGAACAGAAGATTCATTAGTCTTCAGACAAAGTTAAAGGTTACAGAGCGATAGTACTCCCAGTGCTATTATACGCCTGCGAAACCTGGACAGTGTACCAGCGCTATGCAAAGAAGTTGAAGCACCTGCCTCAGAAGACTCATAAATATCAAGTGGCAAGTAAGGATCCCGGATACTGAGGTCCTTACCCAAGCAAGCCTTCCCAGCATCTACACCATCTTGATTCAATCACAGTTGCGATGGGCAGGCCATGTAGCTCGCATGACAGACCACCGGCTTCCAAAAAAACTCTTTTATGGCGAGCTTGAACAAGAAAAACGCAACAAAGGAGGCCAGAAGAAACGATTCAAGGACACCCTCAAGACGTCATTGAAGAACTTTGGCATTAACTATGACACGTGGGAGCAGACTGCCCAGGACAGGGTCATGTGGCGCTCTTCCATCACTAAAGGTGCAGCAGCTTGCGAGGCCAACAGAACAGCCGCGGCAGAACAACGGAGGCAGGCCAGGAAATCCCGAGCCAGTAACCCCACGACCAGCGTTTCTACCTTCCCATGTCCACAATGCCACGGAACATTCAGGGCGCACATCGGTCTCATCGGCCACCTACGCACCCACAGACCATTTGTTCCCGATAAAACACTGGATAACTAAAGTGGTCCTCGTCGACTTGATGGACTAACTACTAGTTCTATCTCATGTCCTTCAGATCCATATATGATTTTTGACAGGGGATCCCAGCAGTTTCCAAGCTGTGACCCAGGGAAAGCATACCCATGGGGACTATCCTTGGCAAGAACAGATAGTGTAACCCAAAAGCCCAAAACATATGGCATAGCCCTGGCATTGAAGATGACACAAACTAACTTTTAGATTTCCACATAAAATATTTCAAATATTTATATTTTGGTAGAAATATTAACCATCCATTTAAAACAACTGTGTACATGGAAAGACTACCCCCAATCATATTCAAGTCTGAGTCTTTAACGTTGCAGGAGATACACTACATTACTAAAGGAGAGACAGACATACAGGCAGGAGGACATAATCCTCACCTTTCTAAAAGATGCATGAGGATAAAAGTCAGTGATTTTTTATTTAAGCGTTATGATTCTCAATGATAATTATAACAAGATTTCAATCAATCAAAACGTTGAGAAAAATCTCTGATTAGTTGATAAAGTACACCTTCCATGAGACAACTTTTCATGAAATTAGAAACACAAAACATTTACATACAACTATATCTGAAAATAAGGATATAACTAAAACCACACATATAACATCAGTAAGACTTTTTCAATACTAAGTATACTTTTATAACAACTTTAAAAAACCGACGTTCTAGCTAAAAATTATTTTTCATCCACACTTATACCGTGATGTTCCAATTTCTTTCCAATATTTTATAAAATATGCATTTTGTCTATTAAATTGGCATGACTGTTGAAGGAATGATTATGAAGTACATACCAGTAGTGAATGGGAAAAGATAAATGAGATATAGCAACATTGCTTATTATTATTATTATTATTATTATTATTATTATTATTAGTAGTAGTAGTAGTAGTAGTAGTAGTAGTAGTAGTAGTAGTATTTTCTCTGGATTTATAATTTGAAAAAGAGAAAGCTTTCAACGTTTGTGTTTTTTGTTTGTATGTGAATATATGGTATTTGTGATAGCCACGTTCCTCGGATTACTAGGTATTCAAAATTATACAAATGTTGGAAAACAAGACAGTTTGATTTATTCCCTTCAGATGATAATTTTAACATTCTGAATTATAATCTATATTATGGTAAACAT
>JAECUM010018852.1:0-43950 GCA_016617855.1 Megalonaias nervosa
CCTCTGACAATATACCTGTACCTAATGTATATCTTAAGTGTCTCAAGTCATCTCACTTTCAGCTCGATTGTGTAAATGTGTAGACACAATTTTGCGAAGCTTCAGTAGGTCCCCCTTTTCCATCCTTTCTCTTTTGCCCTGTGGAAAAAAAAAAAAGACATTTCTCAATGACAGTAAAGTTCACCTTTGCTGTGTTCTCGTACCTTCTTATTTTAGAGACAGCGTAAGATTTAGTCAGATGAAACGAAGAGAAAACAGAGATACTACTTATTTTCCTTCCTTTTTTGTACTAGTATGTTATATTCAGGAATCGTGTGAGAGAAAGAATATATTAATTTTTTTCTCCATATATTCATACCACAGACTGGCTTTAGAAATATTGCTGCGGGGCAGAGTTGTTATTTCACAAACGTTGCTTGTTGCACTTATTTGAATTTTGCATTCACTATTAGTACTTTTAAAAGCACACAAGCAATGAATTAGACTGAGATAAAAATTAATCACCGGGGTTAGTTGTCTCAATTCTGGATTTTGCTTTATGTAGTTAATTTCATTGCAAGGTTTATTTGCCTTTATAGAAATGTCCATTATTTCAAGATGTAAAATGCGTTGGTGAATCGAGTTGTTTCTCTTTTTGATATGGAATCAATGATATAAGACTTTGATTTCTATAACACAGGTAGACAAAATCCCAAGCCTTCTCTGAGGTGTCTAATTGGTTATTAATAACGAGGATAATTTCGCTTAATTTGATTACCACTGTTACAACTTTATGGCCTTGAGCTAAGTACAGAAAAGAGTCAAAACCAACAAGTTTTGTAAAATTTAACACATAATTTATCTCCCTAGAATAAAAGTGACAATGTGAAAATAACTTACTCCTAAAAGTTTTATCATAAGTCAAAATGTAGAGTTCAAACTGAATTCCAGTGGTTTTGCGAATAAATTCCAATATTAAATGCGTTGACGTGCCTGTATTCTCGGACTAGGTAATGTGCAAATGGCTTGCAGCGTGATGTATCACAATATTATTGCCCAAAAATGTCATTGTCTGAATCACTATAATTCGGACTTTTTGTTTCTGTACAAGAATATTATTGTTGAGCATTTTGTATTTCCATTGAATAATGATTGAACAAATAATTCCTACCAAATGAAAAACTATACAGAAAAATAAGACTGATGCTACATCAAGATGTTAAGGCAAGAATGAGTAATTTAGCAAGCAAACAGCATTCTATAGAAATCTAAGACGCAAAATTAGAACCAGAATTAGGGTCAAAAGTTCATTTAGAACAGTCTAAGTTGTCGACAAGGCAAGGTCTATTACTAACGTTATATTCAAGAAAAAGGCAAGCATCAGATATACCGAGTTTTCCATGGTTGAATACCAATGTCCTAGGCTCAGATTAAGATAAACAATATTCATATACTTATCAATAACACACCTCATACCAAGGTCTTTTTACTTTAACATCAATGATTGCATGCAACATATAGGCGCAAAAGTGCAAGAAACTAAACAACATTTTAGCATAAATACCGAAGGTTCACAGATTTGAAAATTTCATATTCTTAATTTTATTCTGTCCTTCTGGACTGCTTCTCATAGATAACACATTCTATGCTACTGGTAGGACATCAAAGACTGTATCTCTTTCTCAGAGATGATAGGTTTTTTTTTAAAACAAAAGCAGAGCATGTTTCTGTTTGTTTTTATTCGAATTACTTCACATCAAGAAAACGGTGAAATCCTGCAAGAAAAGAATCATAAAATATCAAAATCTTGCATTTAAATAAAATGATCTTGAAGGCGATTAATAAGCATTCTAATAGATAATTGATGGTACTGATTACAAGAATGAGGAGGGGGAGAAGGAGAACGTGATAAGGCTGAACCAGTTGGTCTTGACAATAATGATAAGGATAAGGTTTATCAAGGCAAGATTGAAGAATCTTTTATCCTGAAGCAAAATACGATAAACTTCTATTTGTTTCTTTTTTGGCTTTTACTGTTAAAGGAGATGGTGAGTCAAGGCAATGTTGAGGATGGTGACAACACATTTGCGGTTAAATTGCAGATCCATGTACGGCCCTCATAATAGAGATGTACGGGCTGCAGCAGTTAGCTAAATCAGTTTGGATGGCGCACTAAGCTCAATGCTCAAAATCCTTTTAACTCGTCATAAAGAAAATATAATATAATTTATACCACAGCCAGACATAAGCCAAAACCTGAAATGAAGAATAAAGAAAATCCTGACAAATCGTATGAGAATTCGATGAATGATAATTTTACTTTATTTAATGGCCTCCTTACGAATACGGCTGATAATGATATTAACGAAATGGCTGTAGTTAGTAGGTGCAAAATTACTAAAGTCTTATTGCAGTGTAGCCTTAATACTGAAGGACCATGGGCGCCAAAGTGCTGCACAAATTTGCTTGGCATTAGTATGGTTCCTGATTCAAAAGCTCGTATGTGCCAGGGTACTGGTACACCATCTCGGACTAGAGCCTTTTATCATATATAACTGCAGTTTTCTAACATAAACACTATTTGACAGCAGCTTTTTTGTTCAAATACTTGATCCAATTCGTTAACGATCTACTTTATATGAATAAAAATATTTTGTGTATAATCTATTTGCCAGCACGATGATACTAATTCTAAAATGTCGTTTGACTGTAAAGACGATAATAAAGAGGATAATAATGATAAGCTAATGATAATAACTATGCGTATTCAGTTGTTTAGAGTTTGTTGTTTTTTGTGAAATATGAAAATTTACTGAAGGCAAGGAAAAGGTAAACGGCAAAGAATATTTTCTTATATTCTTATATGTTCAACTTTACTCTGCTGATAATTCCATCCTCGAAAAAGACGTTTCTAAAGATAATTAGGAATTGCTGATCTAAAGCAAAATAAAGAAAAATAAAATAAAATAAAATAATGCGAAACAAAATAAAATACCTCGTTTGCGTTTAATTCTATTTCATTCTGTTAAACGAGTCGCGGAGATAGCGGTGTTATGACTCCGTGGTCTTAAAATACTTCACAAGCGTTTGACAACTAATATTTGAAATTAGAGACATAGTTAAAAAGATTAATCTTGGAATCTTCATCTAAAAGAAGTCTCTCTTTTAATAACTTCAATGATCCATTGATATTATGTCCAAAAACTGATTTTAAAGAACTAAACCCTAATGATTCTCGAACTGATTTCCTAACAGCAAACAACAGCAAATGAACATCCTCGTCCCAATCTGTTACTCTTTCAAAAGTCATATGAGCGAATTATATTCTTCAAGGTTATTTGAAAGCTTTTTAAAACCCCTTGACTATCAGAGTGACAGGCAGAAGATGCAAACTCTTGGGTGAATAATTCATGCATAACTTGCTGGACAATTCCAGAAATATGATTTGACTCTTGATCAGATTGGACAGGTTTGGGAGTTCAAAGGTGCATAAAAAACTTTATCAAAGCTTTTACGATGGTTGTAGTTTTAATAGTCATCAAAGGAATAGCCTCTGGAAATCTTTTGGACTCACATAGTATAGTCAAAAAGTCTGGGTATCTGACTTCGTCTAAGTAAATCAACGATGCAGTCTTCCATTATTATGCTATAAGGTTTGTCAAATGCAGGAAGAGATTGAATATGAGCCTTATGTTTCATCTGATTGGGATTTACTACCATTTGACAAATGTGACAAGTTCTATAGTACTTAGAAGTATCACTTTTAACGTTCGCTTGTAAAAATGATTTAAGATCTTATGATTAGTAGTGACTCCTACATGACCAGCCAAGGAAGTTTCATGGGCTAGACTAACAATTTCTTGTCGAAATGACTTAGAAAGAACAAGTTGATAGTTCATTGACCACTTGCCAATAGCGGGTACCTCAGGGGGCCTCCGTTTTCTCATAGGGACCACATTTTTCACAACATAACAAACTGGAACTTGTGTAGCTTTAGTTTTGTTAATATCCTCTTAAGCAATCAGGCAATCACAAGATCTTTCTCCTGTTCGACAAGTGATTATCGTTTGTCACACTGATTACAATTGAGAGAATGAGTAGTAAAATGAAGATCATTGTGATCAATACCTCATGATTGATCCATACCAGGAACAAAAGTGTCCTCATCAAAAGACTGACCAATAAAATCAGTCAGTTAAATGAATACTTTCCTACTCAACATAATATTCAAGAGCTTCCGTTGCAATAGCTCTAGTAACTGCACGAGCTAGGTATAAATCATGGATTTGAATCTCAGCATGATCAACTTTCAGACCATAACCTTATCGCCAGCTAGGCAATTGCCTTGCAATAAACGAATACTTTCTATATGTAATGAATGTACCATTCCAACTGTCACGGGTCTTGAGACTAAGTCTGATGCCAAATTGACATAAGGGAGATAAACACTACAAAGCCGCACTCCACTCCCTTAAGTTTTTATAGTGATAGTCTTGGCAGAATCACCAATAAGAGTAAGAACCTATCGACATGAATGTTTCATAATTCTCCAAACTAAAATTAGACTGGGGTTTGTTTGACAAAAGGAAAATTATTATTTTCAATACATGACCTTTTAGAAATCATTTGGAGTAGGACGGTCCTTATTTTGTTACTGATTTTTGTAGAATCATAAATAACTCACTCTTTCTTCTTACAATATGTGACCTTAGGAAGAGATAAGGATTTCTGATCAGTCTTATCAGAAGTTTGAATCCTAAAAGTTGTGCCAGATTGAGATGTGATATATCTCGTATGAGACTGGAATGATTTTTAAACAAATGTCTGCTGCGAAGAGGACGTATTGAAAAAATAATCTTACGAGTCTAGGAATAGTCATAAACTTTACAAGCAGCATTTTCAAAACTTCAAACTTTTGCTATCAAGATCGGTCTTGAAGTCACTATAGACACAGTTCTTGAACTCTTCAATTATTATGAGTTGTCTGAGTTTATCATAATTTGTTTCAATCTATCAAATTGTAGTTCTTTTTCCGAGCATATTCAACATAGGTTTGATCAGCTGCTTTTCTACAAGTCCAAAATCCTAGTCGATCTGCATCAGATACCAGTTCATAACCCTTCAAGATATATGTCTTATCCACACCATGGTTAATACTTAGTTGTACTTAAATCGAAGTCTAGACTTCATGAGCTTTGCCAATAAGAATACTTTGTAATAATAAAATCCAGTGCTCTCTTGACCCATTGAGAATATTTAGCAAATTGTCTTAGTATGAGGAAAGTATGATCGACTTCATTTTCTTTAAAAGGGTGTACTAACCAATTATTTCTGGTAGCATGAAATCCTGAACCTGTGTATAAAAGAGAAAGTGCTTTACGCGTTCCAGTTCTAACTATTGCAATCTAAACTGTATTTCCATTTCTTCTTTTTCTTTTCTCTTTCCTCTTTCTGCATTTGTCATTTCATTGATATTCCTCTTTCTTCTTTTTCTCTTTCATGTTCCTCTTTCTGTACCCCCCGAATTCCCCATTTCTTTCGAAGCTGAAGTTCCATTAACTCAATTTCCATCTGGTTGTTTTAACTGTAATTCTTTTATTTTCCTATCCGAACCAGATATAGGCTCACTAATCAAAGCAAAAACACTTTAATCCAAACATTTATTGACCACAAATATTGGACCAAAATATTTTTTATTTCTTGATTCATATTGAATTGCATGCTCACGCAGCTCATCCTTTTTCAAGGCTTCTAACCCTTCCTGGGTACAATTCAAAATAAGTTCTCCATGGTAGATGACATTGTGAAAGTTTGTTGGATTTATTAAACATTTATAAAATATGTGCAGTCAAAATACCAGGGACTAAAACATTATGTCACAAAGTAGATTAAAAATTTTAATTTCTCCAAAAATAGTTTTCAGAAAGTGTTGCTAATGGTCTCACAATGGTATTATCCAAGATTGGTTGAATGAATTCCCAATAATTGCAAGATCGGAATTTAGTCCGAAATGGTCAATGAGCACTTGTAATTCCAAATATTCTAGTAAATAATTAAATTCTCTCAACTGAGCACAGTTTGATTCCATTAAGACTAATATTAAAATATGGAAAAAGTAATTATGAAGTAAAGAACATTTATATATAAAACAAGACTCAATTACAGAACCAGGATGATGGTCAAATGTTCATTTTCCCATCAAAATTCATAAATAAGATTGCTTCTAGTACATTCCTAATTTCTAAAATAAAAATAGACCTTTAACTCAAATTCTGTAATTATGTTTACCGTTAATAAATAATGATCTTAAAATATAAACTAAAATCATAGACAAGTATTAGCTATGTATTATGTTGTTTACAACCACAACCCCCCCCCAAAAAAAAAAAACACTACCCTCAACTATTGACCAAAGTCAATTACACACTATAGGTATACAATTCAGTGACGAAAATGTCACGGGTTAACTGCCGATTTACACGAGGCTATTCAGATGACTAGTGCAATTCTGATGGCGCGGAAATCCTAATCATGAATGTTTATATAGCCATGGATGAGGCACGTAATCTGGAATGTTATTTCAAATTCACATGTTTGTAAAAAAAATAAAAAAAAAAAATAAAAAAAAAACCATTTTCGTATGCAATGATGCATGAATGCAATAAAAAGTTTAAACTTTTATCACCATATCGGTAAGTTTAGGAACACCCTTGATAGAAGTTTTCTCGATGATATCCATTTACCTGATGTATTTCTTGACTCATTCGAATTGACTGCTTTTCAGCCTGTGTAAATCTGTTATTCAAGGATAAGGTAGGTGGGTGGCCAATTTTGTTCACAACTCAGATCCAGATGAAGCCCATCAAATAAAAGAGGTTGCGCTCACTTCATTAAATATGTATATTTCTAGAACAAAATAATATTCACGTCCTCTTTAACTAAACGAAAGCAATCATGTGAAAGAGAGCGGTTTCGTCATTCTATTGTGGAGGAAAAACATGTTCATTTAAAGCCCTTATCGAGCTGATGTCTGAAAAAGATGACTCTTTAATTGTGCAGTTGTTTACAATATGTACAATATTCAACGACATTATTAATAAACTTTGTTTTCGTTTTTCAACATTGTTTAAATGGTGCGTATATGTTGGTTTGAAGTACAATTGATTTTCTCTGACACCAGCTGTCGTTTTCATTTAGAAAGCAAAGCTTTAGTTTACCTGTAGCACTGACATTCGTGTTAAATCTTGCTCCAATTTACCCTAAAATGAGAATTTATGTATGTCTTAATAATTTGTTTCCATAACAACTTGTGGAAATTTTGTGAACATTAGTAATAGGCAGGTGTGCTGAACTAAAACTTTTCAGAAAGTCAGGTCTCAAAGCTGTTTCGTGCATGTATTGATGCGAAATAGCTTACTTATTTGTGTTAGCAATTCGATAAAATTATTCAGTATATTGACATCATACTATAAGACTTTTATAAGAGTTAGTGTGCATGAGTGTGTGTGCGTGTGAGATAGTGAACTGTTAAGAATTACTGTATGTAGCGTGAAATGTATTTATGCTACTTGGATAACGCAATCTTGGTACTACGCAAACCGATAAGATCTAGGATATAAATTTGTCCCCTTTAATAAAATCAACGCAGATTGAAAAAAAAACAGAAAGACTTGTTAAGCGTCTGATGATTAAAGATTTGAAGATTCTTTTCGTTAAAATTCTATGCCCTAGATTTAACTGTCGCTAGTACTAGGAAATATTTTGCATTCCTGTTTAGTCCGTGGACTAAGTAGGCGTATCATGCATCTCCCCATATTTATGGTATTTTGAATACTTGCAGGTACGCCAAACAAGAAAAATATATTAACATTGCAAATAGTGACATGCAGCAGTCTGCTGGATGAATATTGAAGAGAGGTCAAAGCAGCCTATTTCAGGTTCACAATTGGCCAGTTTAAGGATGTGGTGACATTTTTGGAATCTTTTTCTTATTTAAACCGTTGTATTTTGTACAATCCGGTAATATAATTGGACATTTCGTCTGTTCATAACACGATACATCATCCAAATATCTCACCCATTGGTCAAAAGAAGGTTTCAAAAATACCTAGTAAATGTTTATAAGACGCGAATTGGTCCTTTTACCCTAAATCAATTTTGTTTTCAAATTCACTCTTTTTGTGTTCAACGTTTTGCATTAGATTAATCGAGACAAATTTCTTGGAATCCATTTTAACCATATTGTAAATCTTTAGGACCGTAATTGATATAATAGTAATCAAATGGTCCTCTGGACTCCTAAATTTATTAAACTTTTTCTCGTTCAGACAAGAAATAAATGAAGAAATTAGTTTCACAGATGGGAAAAGAGAAGACAGTAAAAGTTCACCTTGAGGACCGGCAATGTAAATAAACTAATTCATCATTTATCGTGAATCCATTTTTTTATATTTCTGCATTCGCTCCAATTCACTGCAAGATGAAACAATAATAGCAGTTATGACATCTTATTTCTCCCAATGATGGATTAACATATTTATACTGCCGGACCACAAGTTGTAAAGCAGCAAACCACTAAAAATGAATACTACTGTCAATTCTAAATTTAATAAATGTTAATTAATGCAAATACGTTAAAAAGGTGATAAATAACGATGTAGACATGTCATCAACTGTCGCTGATTGTTATAAACTACGCTAATGTCATTTTATTGGTCTGTTAGAGACGTTTTTTATTCTTCAGGAAAGAAATAAGCTTTTAAAAAGTTAAAAGTCCAGAGGATCAATTGAATACCATTACATTAACGAACAGCCCTAGAGACTTGCAAAATAGCTAAAGTTAATTACAAGAGGCGTCTCTCTAGTAGTCTAGTGCAGAACATTGCAAAGAAAATGCAAAAAAATGTAAAACGAAATTGATTTTTCAGTAAAAATACCTTCACGCTTCGTATACACTTTTACTAGGTGTTTTATAACTTTCATGTGACCAGATGGTTTGGGATATTCGGATGCTGTTATTCGCTATAGACAGAGGATATATCCAAATATATTGTCCATTTGCACAAAATACACTGACATCAACAAGAAAAGAATTCAAATATCGGTAATGGCATCACATCCCACAACTGTCTCAATATGTACCCTAAATAGACCACCTGGGATTCCCTAAATATTCTGCCAGCAGAGCTAGTGCATCCCAAAATTTGCAATATTAACATCTTTCCTTGTTGGGCATACCTAAAGTATAAATTGCCAAAGACACAGAGTCCTGAGGTGGGTGGGAGATGTTTACCTAGTACATGGACTAGTACCTTTGATATGCTACACAGCAGTTATGAGTTCTCGCATTTCAAATAATACTTCAAGTAAGAGTTTTGGGACTTACATATTTTCTGTCGTAATTTAATTATTTATTTTACTTCAGGCCTATCATTAATTAAATTAGATGGTACCTTTTGGTTAGTATTAATAATATAGTCAACTGTTGAAAATGAAATATTTCAAAGCAAATGCTTTCAAAGTTATTTTTAAGTTCCTAATTTGCACTTTTTATAAATATAACGATTTCAGTTTACTGAGCAAAGATCTGGAACATGAGAAAAGAAATAGAAAAAGACATAATAAGTATGAGTTAAGCACGGAAAAATAAACTTCTTTATATGATTTATTTATTTGTTTAAAAGAAAAGAAAAGCAAAGGCAGATATTAAATAAATAAATACATACCCCCAATCAACAACTTGTAGCAACTATGCAAGTACTGCTTTAAAAACGAGTCTTACTCTATTATACGACCTTTTAAAGTCTACACCATGTAAATGAAGTTAGGATGTGACAAGCAAGTTTGTTAGCATGTGACTTTGTACTGGTAAAGTAGGCGTGATAAATGATTATAATTGTTACCAATTATTACTGTAACTGAAGAGATAAAGCTTTAATTTGAATTAACTTCATGGATGGGAAACACAGTAACAACTAGGTTTCATTCATTTTCCCTCGTGTCTTCTCTGGGTACTTCTTGCAAATACCAATGTTTTTATTTTATTTTGAGCTATAGTTCTCTCTATTCAAGGCAATTGAACAAAACGAAAAATTACATTAACACTTATTGCATTTTGACTGGGTTCAATTCTGAGGTAGATTTCAGAACATTCGTGAAGTGATTTACATTTTTCTTTCAAATTCTGATCATATTTGTCACAGGTTGTGTCGATTTATAGCCGGATAGAATATAATCTACAAATTAAATTACAATAATAAAAAGAAAATTAAAGTGATCATGACAATAAAACAATACACGAGAATTTCATTTTTGTTGTTACTTCTGTTATCGTTGTGGTGCATCGCGATCATTCTGGTGCCACTTCTATATTTAGCTGCTGTCATTCAAATATTCTGAGTATGATCTGCGTTAATCAATCCCCCCAATCTACAAGAAGTATAAATAAGACGATACAATCTTTCATAGAAAATTAGCATTCGACAGCTGAATGTTACTCTTGTTTAACGAAAGACAAATAGCATTTTTGTCATTCTGTGAAGTGGGTCCATAGGACGTTACTGGTCAGAAAAGAACAGTTTATCTTAATTTTTGTTGCAGTTCGTTAGGTATGAGCGCAAACGAGGAAATGCACAGCTACTGCATGATTTTTACAACACGAGTCTTCTGTCAAAATATCAAGCACTTTCTTAACTGGGCTGGTAATTTGTGGTGCCTTTCAAAAAATGTAGCAATCTGGCGAAGTACAAGATTTGGATGAACATGCATCCATTTAGGAAGCTAAAATTAGTTGTTAACATTCCAGTGCTTAATTTTGTATATATGTTGCAGTGGACATCTACTTGTTCTGGAATAAGCATAACAGTACTCTAACAAACACTTCGTTTATAGCTAATTTGGAGTCAGATTTGGTCAGTATGTAAGATTGCACATTACCAGAATTGGTTATGTTTAATCAGTCAGATAAACTTATAATGAAGTTTACACATATCAGATGTATATCGTTGTATCGATAATGGGGAATGCTGTGCTTGTAAATCATATGAGCAGTGGAAGAAAAAAAAAACCATTTGATACTCATGCAAGCGTAAGCGCAATCCCGGACATAGCCAAGTGAAACGAGTTTCTTCTCCAATCCAGGACAGGAGAAAGTAAAAAGCAAGCATATCAAAATTATTATAATGCTGTTATCTAACTGAATCTTAAGTGACATTTCTTTCTAAGCTCTGTAAAGAACATGATTTCAGTACATGATGTATTGTTTATATTAGAACCTCTTACATTGAAACTGACAATTCATGTGTACAAAAGTGTACCGTCAGACCAGGGTAGTGAAATATAGCTGTATTATTTGGTACCACTGAAAGTGATTCTGAAAATTATGCAAGTAGGTCTGGAAATGGTCTGGAAAAACCTGCAGTCTTGTTTTTCTAAATTACTTGTTAGAAACGTTTTATGAAAATTTCATCTAAATTTCGAAGACATTGATACGTAACGATGTCAGAAATTATTCAGAATCCATATGTTTAGAATCATAAATGATTTATTACCACTACTATATCACATGATGAACGAGTGTACAATACTGGAAGCAAGGACCAACAAGACGAATTTTGAGCGATGAGACAAATATTCTGGTTGTCGAGACTTTTTTTGGATCAATTACCGTTACAACAGCATGCCATAATTCTGGCGTATATTAATTTACCGTATATAAATTATAAATGCGCTTTCACTGACGATAAAGTCAGTATAAATTGCTTCACATACAGACCATAAGATTTTTAAAACTAATTTTCTGATCTTATATCAGCAACTGCACTTAGGAAATAATAATATGAATAAACATTTCCAAGAACAAACCAATATCATCTCTGGTCTACTATTTGGTTCATCCGTTTTTGGCTGATGTCGGTAAAGATACGTATAACAGACTACTTTTTTTATAACAATAATAGATCTAGTTATTATGTTACTTGTTTGAACATCTGTATTTGTTCTATGTATTTCAAGCGCAATCAGTCGAATACATCATTAAAGACAGCATGTGCGTGATCAGAAAGTGACTCCAATTCACCTTCCAAACTCAAATGGTTATACATGTAAGTCGAATGTGTCACTAACTTCCGTGGTCGCCTGGTCTGATTAGCATGGTATCTAAATAAACTTATATAATGATTGGATTACTGTTTCATAAATCTTCATATTCACCTCAACATATGTTTTTAATTGTTGTTACATAATATAAAAATCTTAGAAATCTAACATGCTTCAGAATAGTGAAAATTAATTTTAGATCCATTCTGCAACAAAAATACCATATCATTGAAAATGACGTCAAGAATGTACATTTCCACTTACTGAATATAGTTAAAACATTTTGAATGTTTTAATGAACAACATGACCTAATAAATGTGTTGCTTTGCAAGTAAACGCGTTCTACGTAGTTAGAGAACTACTCTTGAAAGTTCTTTAAATATAGCGGCCACAATGAATGCATTCGGAACATCTTCGTCTCTTTCCGAAGCGGTCCGCGTTATTAAACTATCCGAAAGAGATTAGTAGGAAATCATAGTTATACTTAAAAAATTGGTAGGTGCTTGGCGGACAAGCATACGGCCCGATGTAAAAAGAACACCTTCCAGTAAAATGATATTAAATATAACACTCAAAGTCGTTTCAACAATCAATGAAATACTTGCAATTTTAATTGTTAGTGATATTTCCAAAACTTTCTAAGGAAACAATTGAAGAGTTGAAGAGTGTGCATATTATTTGGATTTTTAACATAGTTTACAAATTTTTCAGTCATATTGCTACGAGGTCAGACGTGTGGCAGTTGATAGTGATGTCTAACACTGGGGCATCATGCCACAGAGATGTAGCATCATGTCTCACATAGTCACTTTATCCTGACACCAGGACGACCAGCCCTAACACTAGCCTCTTAATGCTGAGCGCCAAGTGAGGCACCTGTTAGTACCATTTTTATAAATCTCGGCCGGGGAGGACGCTCTACCCAGTTGAAGAAATCATTCGATTCCAATAACCTGAATATATTGCTTACTTTACTTTGTGTGATGACGCGCCATCTAGTCATTATTCAAAAGATCAACGAAGTTAATATGAAACTATAACAACCATGGGCTTGAGGGCAGTTCAAAATGGCCAAGGTTACGACAGATGTCGTTCCGACCGTCGTTAAATGCAGACACCATGAAATTTCTTGTTGACAGTACAAACGATTTCATGGACTTACTGTCTAATTTAACATCTAAGAAAGGGGTCTCAAACATGAGGCCCGCCAAGTTGTATCCTATGGCCCGTAAAATGATTCTCTTCACAAGGTGTCACGAGATGTAACAAAGGCTGTGCGGCCCTTGGGCCATCGAAAATGTCCTCATGCGGCCCTCAGGGTGGTTTGAGTTTGAGATCCCTGATCTAAGGGCACTGAAAATGTTTTTGATCAGACCTTGTTAGACATTGAAAAATATAAAAGGTATTCTCCTGAATAAGCCTCATCATGACCACGCGAATCGAGTCAGCTCCGTCAACATTTTTACCAATCAGACCTCAAACAGGGATGCTTCTTGCATAGAAATCAATCTTAATGAACTAACTGAAATACAGAAATAGAAAAATACCAATGTAGAAACCGCAAAAGATTTGAAAAATGTTCAGAGGTGGCTTTGGAAAAATAAAAGAGAACCGAACCGAACTATTCCCCGAAGTACTGGTATCAATGAAAAAGACCTGACGGTTCTGAGTACAACTCCTGATTCAACAAGACACAGTATAAAATGTTTAATCAAAGACATGGGCTATGATACATCACTTAGAGACAGAAAATTTCCGGAAATCATTCAGACACTTACAGGCAAAATTGGACCTAAAGATCCTGTTACGTCTGAAGAAGCTACACGGTTTACTGGAGGACAGATGGACACTTTTTAATGTAAGCTCTCCCAGTTGAAATGCGATGTCACTCACGATATCCAACATTACCCACAATATCCAACATTACTAAAGCTATAATTTATAAACAGTGTCTTCCAATGAAAAAACACCTCATACAGAAATTATATGAAAATTATACCGTTTAATTTGTTTAATTCGCAATTCGTGATTCTCTCTTTCAAGGATTTGTAAACAGATATATATATATTAAAACTATACATTCATGCATTTAAAAAGACATTTAGATGCTTGATATCTTACAAAAAGTATTATTACTATATAATTATTTTCGGAATAAATATATCGTTACATGATTTTGAAGGTTTAGATAGGCAGATTATTGAAGATATAATGTCAACCACTATGTGCAAAACAAATGTTTTGTTCTTGCTATGTTTGAAAAGAAAATGCGTTATACATATGTGTTACCCGCTAGGAAAATATATTAGGTTAAACTTGTAATGACTTTAAAAAGTATAAATCAACTCTAATAGAAACAGTACACTTAAAGGTGGTTGTGTCACATAGCCTCCACCTATGTCATCGCGTTTTGCTTTGGAGATAGATTCTGCATTGACAAGTTGGAGGAATTGACTGTGTTTACACACCATGTCTTTGCCAAACATTCACATGCCTCATGAATGATTTATTTATCTCATCTGATGTTAGAATGACATTAATTCAACACACTCCAACAACAGTCATCAATCCTTAGCTGGAACCAGATAAACATGCAAAAGGACATAAAAATATGAAGTGGCATATTAAGAACAAAGGAATAGTCAAATCTGCCGTAGATAGACCGTAAATGTATCCTATAATTTTGCACAAACAAAAAAGGAAGCAACCTAAATAGAGCCCTGGCTGGGATAGGAATGTTCATTCAGAAATTGTATATATTTAGGAACTAGGAGTATACGATATATACAGGTAAGAGATCTATTGATCGCAATTTGAGAGGAGGTATACGGCATAGATATACAAATGTTTTCTTGTCTTTAGGCACTTTTAACAAACTATTAGCTATAAGATGCCGATGAAATGGGAGAGAGAGAGAAAGAGAAAGAGAGATGATGTTACAAGAAAAAGAAGTATATCTTTAAATATGGAAACACTTTCAAAATGAAAAGTCCCCATTTGGTGGTTCATTTCTAGTAAAGCCAAGATACAAGTATCACACCATACTTTATTTGTTTCTAATTTTGTAATTGCTGAATATTTATTCATTCTTCGGATGCGATTTATATTCTATCAAAACTGTTACATTAATTATGTGTAATACTCAGATTTCTATCTGTCTATATATATTCTGAATACAAATTATTGTATTAGTATCTAAAACACTAAAAAGGCAATTATTTTCAGATAGCATGAGGTACCTGCTTCACACTAATCCACAAAACCTAATCTCCCTTCTGTTGCTTTCTGTCTGTTTCTGTATGTGTCTATCTTTTTCTTTGATCGCGTCTTTTTTTTTATCTCTTCAACATTTTTTGTACACAGTTGTTTGTGCTACCAAACAACGATCAAAACATGAACCCTATTGGACTGTCTTAATCTAATCGTAATCACAGTCTCTGCTGTCATGAATATGAGTTCTTTGATTCAACAAATGCGTCATTTGCTGGTAGACCATTCAAATATTCATGGTCCAACACCACGTTCATTAGTTTTCACATTTTAAGGACTTGCATACACGAGGACTATACTTTACCCTTTACTTCATAAAGCAAATCTTATCAGAAAAGAAAATGATAACGTTGACAATACAGTGATAGTAAGAATAAAATTTATTTTCTCGCTGAAGAATAACCCCTATCCAAGCATATTCACTGTGTCCAAAGTTTGTTTACTATTTTGAATAATAACAACTAGTTTTTTTCAAAGGGGATTTGGCAGAAATGATGACATAACAGACAAAATCGGACAACCACCGCTCCAACCGATGGCACGGATGCCCTAATCAACGTTGTTTCGAATGGTAACTTTAAGCAGTTCACTTGCAGTTCCATATGCAATCTGTGCATTACTGTCACAATTCTTATGTATAAGTTATATCGACATTGTCATACAAATCTTGTAATAGCATTTTCTTTGAGCGATGAAACAGGGTGGTATTTAATTTTGTTTAAAAATTCCGCAAGAGATAACAAACATAGCATGACCAAAGAATTACATTTTCGGGACATTCAAAATGCACATAAAACATTTGTGTCAAATGCTACCATTTACTTTGAGGTCATAACATTATTTATGTATCTGCATCTTAATATAGTTTTATTTTTTAAAACTTTATATTTTATCATTCAATATTAGCTTCGAAGCAAGGTGAGATATATTATGTTTTTGAAATATGATTTTTTGGAAAGAATGATAATGATATTCATGATGAGGATAAAAATTAAGACAATGATGACGTTGGTATTGTTGTTGCAGATGATGATGATGACGATGATGTGAACAGACAAACTTCCAGCTGATTAAGCAAACAGCTTCGTTTGTTCAGTTATACGGTACTACTATCAATTACCAGTTCAACAGGTCGACATCTTAACACTTGCTGTCCAATATATTTAAGTTGGTTTCCTTTATTTATATCACTATTGTCAGGGTTATTGCTGTTTTATCTTGATATTACCGTACTTGATCACCACGAGGTTTATGATTAGCGCAGTGTTTGGCGTAAATTCATATACACTTTTGCACTGTAATAATATTGATCCAACTCCAGTAGTAACTAAGAGCAAGCAGCGATCAATTCTAGAGGACCGCTCCAAAACTTCAAATGAAAAGTTGATTGGTTAGCTGTTTGTTAACGACGGCACTTTCAAATCAATATGGGCTATATTAAGCTGGGGAAAAGTGCCTTTTCCAGTGACACACAGATGCAGCCGAAGGTAGCTTGCTTGAGCAGATATCGAACCCTCAAAGCTTAGTCAAAGGAACGGAGATGAAATTTTAAACGACAAAATACGATTGGCCACCAAACGGTTGGTAGTGGTGGAATTTGCAGTGTCGTAGAAAGCTGCAAATGCATTATAGTTGTGAACTGCCATTCGTAATGCACGTTTAGGTTCCAATTTATAATTGTAGTAGTGTAAACATATCATAAACATTTTTCTTTCATTGTAAAATTCAATCCACCCGAAGGAGTGTAGAGGAACGAAATAGAACGGAGTGCTTGTTGACTTAGCTCCAAAAACTAGAGTTAAATCGTTGGTCTTGATCTAAGTGCTGTTATAAATCCATACAAAATCCATATCACCCTCCCGCTACGTCTTCATTTCAGTCATACCACTAGACGCTATTACTGAGGTAGGATATCGATTCACCCGATTTAGGTAGAAAGCAGTTCTCTTTGTAGGCTGCATTTACAAATATAAAAAAAAAATACCACTGATGCATTCCATGTAGATAATATTTTCTTACATTTTTGTACTTTTTATCCTACCTTCTCTTCTTCTCTATCACAGGTAAACACAGTGTAAAACAAACGCTTGCACGTGTACGCGAGTAAATTGAACCATTTAGGGTGTGCAATGATCTCTGTTTTGGAAGTTGTCTTTGAACAGCTTCTGCATTTTAGATACAATATAAACTGATTTAGAATAAACTGACTCACCTTAGTTCCCTTTCGTGACACTCCAGCAGATATGGCTCAGGCAGGGCATATAAACAACCGATTTATGTCTTTGGTATCTCATCACAGTGTTCCATTTATCGACTGGTGTAAATAATATTAATGAATAACATGGGGGATTTACTTCTTACCTATTCTACCTTCCATTCGTGTCCGAGAATAGTAACAACTAAGAGCCTTCTTATGATTATGAGAGGATGTGAACCAGGCAGATTGCATTTCGTTGCAAGAAGGAACATGGTGTAATTCTAAAACGGAAATAGATTGTGTATGTGTGTGTGTCACATTGGTTTCTGCTAACTTAAATGAAAACGTTTCGTGATGGATTATATTAGTGGATATTCGTCGTCTAAGGAAAAACATTAATCCTTTGCAAATATATCTGATTTTACAGTAATTATTTATATCGTTCTTGCATTAATAGTACGACAAAATTAGTTATCAGTAAAAGGTGATAACGAATGATTGAAGACTACAGTATAATTGTTGTTTAAAAAAATCTTTCGTTCTTTATAAAGCAAATCCAGTCAAAAATGTTATGGAGGAAGATGATGGCAGGGTTCGCAGGCTAACTTCAACAGTCACTTCTACAACGAAGGTCTCTTCATCTGTTAAAGCTTGATGGCCCACCATCACAAATCTCTTCCAAAACATTTGCCGAGTGAAGACCAAATCTACAGTAGTAAAACTTTTATCGCCTTATCAAAAGTTTGTTTTAGCTATTCTTTCAGGTTGCATTTATAGATTTGTGCAGTAAATATTGATGCATACAAGTGCCTCAACACATTGTATTTTGAATTGACCTAGCACAGCATGACCTTATGTCATCACATGCTACTGCCGTTACATTTTGGTTCATACCTACATCAGACCGGTCATATTTGGAATCGTATTCAAAATGGATGTAATCTGGTGTATAATGTTACAGTGAATAATCTGGTTTTGATGCCGTTTCAATGTGTGCATGTAATGACATATAATGCCAACAGGTCCAATATAACTACAATAAATACACATAGATCACAAGAAAGACCATTAGATCAATTTGATTTATACCTTCCTGAACTTGCATTTGGAGGGATTAAGCAATAAACACTTGAGGTAGATAAAAGAACTTTACTAGGCATATATGTTTTGAAATATAGATAAACTGGTAGGATTTGAGGCAGTTGTGGCACTTTTTCCGTTTTCTTTTACATACATGTTTCAGTTGGTGTGGACTGGAACTGATATCATGAAAACATTTTTAGCACGCCTAACTCGGGTCATTATGCCAATTTTTCATTGTCTTTTTATACGTACTTTAAATAGGATTGCACTGAAACGTTTTAAAACCCAAATCGTGTTTGCACGATGAAACAAAAACAACTCTAGGTAGACAAATGAAATGTAGTTTGCGTGCTAGTATGCTTATGTGAATGACCTGATTATATTTTGAATTTCAGCTACTAGTTGTATGTTGTAATTGTGACCAAATATAAAACCAGACCAAGCTCTGCTTTGCAAATATTTTGCGATCTCCTCTGGCAATTATATTCTAATTGATCGAGTGGATTTTTAAATACAGCTTTATTTACCAGATTTTAAAAGACTAAGTTCTTGAATGACAATTGAGAAGAATAGTCAATCTTCTTTGTTCACTTAATATGACGAATCTCCTAAAATAACTTATTTAAATCGAGTATGAACTGGACAACCATTTCTGGTTGATGAAGGTCTTAAGACTATTAATATGCCTTTTAAAGCTAAAGTACTACATGTGTTGACTGTTTCATCAGGATATACAACTTTAGTCATTCTTGCCGTACTTTTCTTCAAAGTAGGATTTTGTTCTAAACAAAGATTTCTTGAGTAACCAATATAGCTAGACAAAATACTGTGCAACATAATCAATGATGTAATTCCTTTATTGTTTGTTGTTATTTAATTTTATTCATATCTAGAATCTCATCCTTCGTCTGAATACATGACACGTTTTATAACATTTAAATGTTGTTAAATACATATTCCAAATGGACATTATGATTAGTCAGAGAATGGTGTTCCCTATATGCTCAACAGGTCACCAACATTTTCACTTTTAAATAGCAGAAGAGCACAGAAGCATTGTTTCAGTGAATTGATTTGCGGAATGTGGGCTATGATGCTACGCTGTACTGATGACTAATCGCATGTTCAATATTGAATGTTTTTAAGTTGTCTACAAAAAGGCAAATTTTAAGCAGAGGCTGATCTGAGCTAGTTTGGTTAAACATTAAATTGTAAATGAAAATCACCGTACTGTTTGATTTTATTAATCCTTGCTTTATCTCGTTTATGGTTTTGAAAAGTTCAAGTCGAACAATTTTCACTGGAAATAAATCAAGGACAATCGATTTTTCTGTTATTATTGAGTTAAGACTTTCCTGAATCATTGCTTTGTACATGAGTGCTGACTGAAAATAATAATAAAATATTATACGATATCCAGACATCATGCCACCAGACTCTCTGTTTTCAATTGACATTTGAGACTGCTAACGCTCATTTTATTATTTTTTTCAATGACTTAGTTCTCATAAGATGTTTTTTTTTTTGCCAAAAATTCAAATGTTGAATAACTTACGAGACCTGGCATTAATCGGATGTAATGAATACAGGTAGTGTGGGTAATCATTACTGATAGTCGAGTATCGATATCTCTCAATGAAGGACAATTTGCAATATTCTGCCTTTTCCATACTGGTAATCGAAAGTAGTAGATCCTGGGTTAGCCGTTTGCCCTGGATGCGAGTTTAGTTTGATTATAAACTGGTGTATAATGTTTTAGAAGTTTTCTGCTTCAGAGAGAAAATGTACTATTTATTATGGATTTTGATGCGCTGAATTTAAATATAACAATTAAAACAACTGATTGGCTAATGTTTCCAATATATTTTTTACATTTTACGTCTATGTATATTGTGAAGATAATAGCATTTTAATCATAAATTGTAAACCTAGGTCTTTTCTTGTGTTTATGGTTGGTTTACATCATAATATTTCGCCTGTCCTGTTTATGTAACACTTTAACAACAGCAAAAGGGATATAAAAATAAAATTTACTATGAAACAAAAGGCAAAAATCCATGATGTATATATAAGTACATAGATTAGTCCTTATTCGGTGTTTACTCGGCGCTTCTTGACTTGTCCCTTGTATTCATTAAATGGAGCATATCTTACCATCTTCAACAATAGTCTGCAAGCGTTGATCGGTTCCATTTGCCCTGACAGAGTTTCTCCATTGTTGCAATGTCCTGGTGAAATCTCTCGCCGTGCTTGTCGCTCACTGCTCCGAAGTTCGGTGGAACAAAATATAGATGAGAGTGCCAAAAATGTATCTTTAGTGACATGTTACAACCAAGGTTTTTGTATGTCTTGAGGTAGTTTTCCACAAACTCTCTGTAGTTGTCTACCTTGTTGTTTCCGAGAAAATTTGTTTCCACTAACTGGAAGGCTTTCTGTGCTGTATTTTTGTTGCCACGCAGTGTACAGTCAAATGCATCATCTCGAAGAAGTTCACGAATTTGAGGACCAACAAAAACACCTTCCTTTATCTTAGCTTCACTTAACCTTGGATATTTTCCACGGAGGTACTTGTATTTTGTCCATGGCCTTCACAAAGTTCTTCATCAGACCCAGCTTGATGTCAAGTGTGGCAACAAAATCTTCCTGGATTCAACAAGTGGCGGATGATGAACACTTTTCCTCCCAGGACCCCAATGACTGTCGGAGTGGCTAATATCTCTTGACGTAGTGGGAATCTCTCGCACGACTATCTAGTCTGCAAACCAAGAAAGAGAGCAAGAACCTTCAAATTCCCAGAAAGCTGCCACTGCTGCTGATCATAGTTTATGTTCCTCAAAAGTAGTTTCATATTGTCATAGATTTCCTTCATATGGACTGCATGACCAACTGGAATTGATGGCAAACCATTGCCATTATGCGGCAAAACAGACTCCACCTCATCTGGATCAAGAACTATGTTGAGGGCTGCCATCACACCATCGATGTTCTTGCTATCTACAAGATCACCTTCCATGAAGAAGAATGGGATAAGATCCTTTTGACAATCACGGAACATGGAAAACCTAACATCACCTGCCAGGAGATTCCACTGCTGTAGTCTTGGGCCCAACAGCTCAGCCTTATTCTTGGATAGTTCCATATCCCTGACAAGGTCATTCACTTTACCTTGTGTTACAAGGTGTGGTTCAGAGGAGGAGGATGGGAGAAAATATGTCATGTGACATTGATGGTCCAGGACTTGACATTTCATCCTCTTCCTCTTCCTCGTCTGATGCTAGTGAGAATGATTCTGGTGCATCAGGAACCGGCAGTCCTTCTCCGTGTGGTATTGGGCGTATAGCTGATGGAATGTTTGGATCATGCACAGTCTACTTCTTCTTTGACACACTTTTCCCAACTGGAGACACCATGCGGAAGTAACAATTGCTGATATGATCTGATGGCTCTCTCCAAATCATTGGCACTGCAAAAGGTATAGATTTTCTTTTCCTGTTCAACCACTGGCGAAGATTTGTTGCACAAGTGTTGCAGCATATGAGTGGGGCCCACCTCTTGCCCTGATCTCCAGTTTTGCAGCCAAAATAAAGGTGATAGGTTTTCTTAACCATATTGGTTATACTGTGAGTTTGTAATGCAACAGTCACTTCACCACAAACACAGCATAAGTTACCTGCATTGGTCACACAAGTACAAGGCATCTCTGCTTACAGAAATGTGTACCTTTCCAAAATCAAACACTGACAAATAAGAGAGCACGATACTATACGATTTCTGGAGCTGATATAGGTCAATTTGGTCAGCAGAGTGATGTATGCTTAGTTATGATTGCATCATCCATGACTTGTAGGAATCACATGATGCAATTCATATCATGTATGACGTAATGCGAGTTTCAGACTGCATCATTCGTTGTTTTGCCTAAAAAGCAAGTACTGTCTAAACCTAGCCTTAGATTTATTCATAGATCCAGTCAAAGATGCATTTTAGTCATTTCTGGTTTAAATTTAGGTCCTCTCCCTTTCTAAATCACTTATACTCAGCCATTGCCAAGTGAAGGGTGGTATATACTGACCCAATATCATATCTTTAAAACTTGAGCCAATCAATTTAAGCATCATTTTCGTTTTCGGCGACACAGAATTAGTAATGTTTGATTACATTTATTTCGGAAGCATTTTGGCTGTAGGCTATGACTATAGCTTCATTACCGTTAAAATAAGTCTGACATATACATATTGTCGTCAAAAGATCTTCCATTATCTGGACAGTATAGACCCTTTCGGTAACCTAGTTATCTCCCTCTCCTATCAGGTATTTACTATATCCGGTAGGTAATTAAGGCGCTGTACAGGAAGATAACTGTTATCGTCACTAATGAATCCGTCTTGGTTAAGTGTTTTGTATTTAGTTATTTTAACCATAACGCAGTGCTGAGTGATTTCTAACCACTCTTACAGTATACAGTTACAATGGAGGAAAGTACTGGACAAATACGGTCTGTCTGTCTCGATATATAGAATCATCACAACACATAGTTTTGTACAGCTATTATTAACCATAGAACCATCACAACACATAATGTTATAGAGCTATTATACCTTAAACCATTTTTCTTTTTTGTACGGAGATAAACAAAGTAAATAAAAAAGTAATACAAATTAAAATATATTAAATGGACAATCCTAACACAAACACGATATAGCGTACACATATAACATACACAGGACATTAGATTGATCCTTGGCCAAGATCACTAAAATGTACGGACCATGATATAGAAACAAGGCGTAAGACATAATGTCTGAGGTGGGAAGAAAATGTCATCAGGAAATATATCGGACGGAAAACAAAGGGACCAGATCCAGGAACCTCGTGAGAACGACACACCGCAAAATAATAAAATGCAAATATCAAATAGCATCCCCCGAACAAGAATAATAAATACTTTTTCTTCCAAATTCTTTTTGATTTGTTACAGATAAAGAAACACCTACACTATGCGGGATATAGAAACACATAAAAGCGTTCAAAATTTTCAGAAGGTGGTGGCGGGGGTGTGGGCACTTCAAAGGCAGATAGCTTAACATAGCTAAAGGACGGAGAAGTGCCCACAAATAAAACAGTATAAAGTTCACAGTTTATGAAAGAACTTTGATAAACAGTCTAGTTGTTGTGGAATGTGATCAATGGATTATAGACAGGTGTGACCAAAATACGCAATGAGAAATGGAACGCATTGGAAATAAAATAAGCAATGGAAATTGTTTTTGTTTGTTTCTTCAGTTTTTTCGTTGAAAAGAAATCAAAGAAGTTTTTAATCATCAGATGCATACATATTTGTTTCAACTGCACAACAGAAAATAGAATCAATTTTCCAAACTGGCGATAGTAATTGTATGAAACGTGCCCTTTTGAGAAAGTACGCAATCGTCGTAAGCAAATTGAAACTATCACATTAAATGATGTTCACTGCTGAATTTTTTGATAGTATAATGCTTTAGCGCAATGGAAACATTTAAACTGCATGTATTGCAGGTTATGAACATACTCTTTGATATATGATTGTATCCATTGTGCCTAACAATTATCTGTTAATTACTTTATCGTTCATTTATTTAGGGCATTTAATTGGAAAGTTTGCCTATGGCGAGAAATATAATTTCATTCGCCTCATTCTGTGTTGTGATCAGTGAATGTCGACCAGCGACTTTACCTACCGGAAATGCTTTTAGCGCAACCTCCATACACTAAAGAGTCCGGAAAGGAAGGGCAGATAATGAGGTTACAGTCAAAGTTGATCGTCAAAGTAGAGTGGGTAGATTATTATGTGAATTCTCGTAGGCTTGTCAATAAATTGAGCTTGAAACTGAAGTTTTATCTTTAATTGAATTGCTTACATCGTTAACAATAGTTAAAATCAACGTTTAATGTTCTTTCTATGTACCTTGCTAATGTAGGATGAAGGCTTCTTTTTAATTCTTGATTGTTTTCGTAAATTACAAATGGCTTCTGCACACAACATATCCTGGTTCTAATATCTAATCCTTATTTTCAATATGTTAAAGGTGTATACATTTTTAGCTTTCTTGTAAGAAGTTATGGGATTATTAACATCCATCTTCGGAAATAATGATGTTTTAGGGAGAAAATATTGCAAGTTAAAAAAGGTTGATATATTTAATGATATACTTATGATACAGAAATCAGCGTTAACCTTTTTAATATTTCCATTAAACGTTTTCTTGTTTTGTATTCAACAACTAAAACCATGATGCTTGTGAGAACGTGTTTAAACATTGATTCGTCTTCCAATAGTGATTTTAGTGCAATGATAATGATGTGTAAAACTATATGATTTCCACCTATAGGACATTACAGGGCCTACCTCATTTGGCCCTCACTTCCTCGATGCATATGACAAAGTACCCGTTTATGCTATTCAACCATGCAGATAATATCAACGAGAAAGACAAAGAACCTAAAATTCTAGTCTTTAGAATTGCTGGACGTTTTCAAATCCAACGTCTCAAATTATATATTAAAATCTTGTTTTCGTAGTGTTATTGTATGAGCCATATATCATTTCTTAGCAGTTATCATTTTATTTCATTAGCTTGCATTTAATCGCAGAAAAACATTTTAAAAAATAACATGATTATCTTTGCTGTGTTCTCCCTGTACTCCTGGACAGGCGGACTGTTCACATGATCTACCTATAAATGTTAATTCAGAAGTATGATTATTTGCAGGTGACATAGCCTTGGACCTCGCTGTATGTAATGACGATCTTCGAGAAACCCTCGCTA
This sequence comes from Megalonaias nervosa, assembly GCA_016617855.1. Classification (NCBI taxonomy): domain Eukaryota; kingdom Metazoa; phylum Mollusca; class Bivalvia; order Unionida; family Unionidae; genus Megalonaias; species Megalonaias nervosa. The sequence continues at coordinate 25,433 of JAECUM010018852.1, forward strand.
TTTTTGAAAAATGTGTAATATCCGTGAAATAGACTTTAACACTAGTAAATGTCCAGTTTTCATATCCATAGAAACCAAACAACATATGCATAAATACAGTATTACTAACATTAATATGAAATTCACCAGTTCCTTGTCATTTCTCTGCACTCTTTAATAACGATAAATATATTTACATTTAAATCTGTATTACCTTCACTGAAGAAACCCTGCAGCTTTCCAGAAAACTGACATTATATGGTTATGGAAGTACACCATTTAAGCAGCCAGACACTTGTGTCTCTACAATAGTTATGATAGTCCAATATATCAAGCCCCTCAAATCTGTGTTGATACTGCTAGACAATTTGTGGCTCTGATACCAACTGTTTTTTCAAATGTGCAATTTTGTAGCATACATATATTATTCAGTTTATCCACTTACCGGTATTTGGTAATAGCCATATCCAGGGGTCAAAATGGCCACAGGACAGAGGGTTGTACTTTTCCAAGTGAATTTTCACGTCGTCAAACTTTGCATTTGATCCGGAAATATTATGTCGCTATCGCCATAAGAACCCTTCAGCCGACGGTAGCTCAACAGCCGCGAGAAAAACCGGTAAGTACATAAAATGTACACCGACGTGTGCAGACGATATTGTCTACAAATATTTGTAACTTCTAATGAATGGCGGACAGCAGCCCCTAAAACTTCAGTCAACATCATTGCAGGTGTGGGGATGATTTATCTGCCTTGTATGTATGTATGTATGTATGTATGTATGTATGTATGTATGTATGTATGTATGTATATATGTATGTATGTATGTATGTACTTTGGACTAAACGTGGTTTTATCCGGCATCGGAAATGGTGCCTAGTGCGGCATCTAGAAATGTATTAATGCAAAGGGGCGTTCCATTTACATAAGCTTTAATTATTCAAAGCTTTGTACGTTTAACTTGGGCAATACGTATTCAATTCACCTTCAATGGGTCAACGCCCTCGCAATGTTAAACCGCCACCATTTTAACAACTACTTTCCTTGCAGGCTGCGAAGGTTTGAACCATGCAGGTGATTTCAAGTGCTAAAGTTTGAATATTTACTTTATTTTTTTTTATTTGCACTGTTTTGAAAAAAAGTTTTCTTTTTTTTTTCTTTTGAGGATTTTTTGTGTATTATTACTAACAAAAGTGACTGCAATATATAAGACTAGTTTTGTTTTAAAGGGAGGTAATCCATGCGGAGTTATAACAGTCTTGTGGGATACAGCTCGTGGGTGTCCCAGATGTGAAATTACAAAAGTTTTGAAGTGTATACAATGACAATAGCTTAATAGTAATGTAAACCCTAGGCCCATAAGTAGTATAGTGGGGTAATATGGCGACAGTGGGAAAATACATTACATCCGGAAAATACAATACATCCGGATGATGGTCCATGATGATTTAATGCGGCACTATGGCGAAAAGATTTATAGCGACAAATGGCACAGCCTTGCCTTTATAGCAACAACGGGAAAAATACATTACAGACTTCTCTGGGTTTGTATAGCGACAAGATTTATAGCGACAAAATCAAAACCCTGGGCTTGTATAGCGACAATGGGAATTTTGTATAGGGACAATAGGAATGGAACAGGTAGGGTGAGGTCACAGTACTAGACACTTGCAACAATGTAGCAAGTGGCTGACCTGAATAAGCGTGGCTACCACTCTAGGTAGAGACAAACACAATAGAGAGACAAAAACATATACAACACATAAATATTCAAGAAAGAATAAATATTTTCGAGGCATATGAAAGTGGCTCTGAAAAGGGCCTTTGGTTTCAATGTTAACACCAGTTCGGTAACATAGAGGACATCTCTCTGATCTTCTTCTCTTTCTCAAACTTTGTCTAACCTCTGGACCGTAGATGAGGACTCGCTTCAGACAGCCCTGTCTCTCAACATAGCATCTTCTTTTCCAAACAGTCGTATTGGTGATCCGGATGATGGTCCATGATGATTTAACATACATGGGTAAGTCCGTACGGAACAGCATCGACGATACGAGAGTAGAAGATTCAACGTTTGCCCACATCTTGTGACGAGAACAGGTGAAGGGAATAAAGTGAACCGCGTTTGTTTATAGTGGAAGACCGGATCGAAACGGATTGAGATTGTTCACCAATCTCAACACGCGTTACAAAATTCAGTCACTTCGCGGAGTCTGTCTTCCAATCCGAAGAGAGCTACCTGTGACGTCACATTCCCTATATAGCTACATCAGCGTCTGTGCGCAGTGAATCGATGCGACGTTGTTTTTTGAAACATGACGGAAACTAAGAAGACAATGAATTGGGGTGCACCGGCCCTTGTTTCGAGGCAAAGATTTCAAAGACGAAAAATACATTCACGTCTATCATCACGATGAAAATTTTGATGCCATTACCAGTATCACTGGATTCCTAACATACAGTTATTATTGCGAGAAATGTGACTATGGCTATAACAATCGAGAGCAACACAAACATTGTGGATCAAAATGTGAGGGATGTTTGGCCTCTAAACCTTGTCTCGACCAAGGACAAGAACGATTGCATTGCCCAGCTTGTCAGCGCACGTTTGTCAGTCCGACCGGTTACCAACAACATTTGAAGAAGGCAATGTTCACAGCGGAAAAATGCTAGTCAGCTGTTGAGATTGTGCCTTACTTGTGGACAGGGCATACTTACCAATAATACCAAGGCGCACGTATGTTCAGGAAAGAAGCGATGTCACATTTGTCACCAAATCGTGGACTTGGAACACGAATACTACATTCAAAAATACCATTCCAAACATGAAGAAGATGACCAGAAGAAAGGCAGTTTCATCTTTTTCGATTTCAAATGCATGCAATAGACTGGTATTCACAATCCTAATTTCTGCGTGGCTCACCGAGCGTTCTAGAAGTGCATCCCAGAGCTATCTTTACTCATTGCTCTCACTGTAGCAAGATTCCTGGAGGACATGAAACAATCTTTCGGGAACCGAACACATTGGCCAATTTTGCCCAATGGATCTTAGACCCTATCGACGAGACGTGGAGCCAAGAAGACATCGAACATTACGGAGATTGTCATCGCTATGCCACGGTGATGGCTCACAATTTTTCGGGATATGATGGGCAATTTCTTCTCAGATACTATACAGAACAAGCCACCGAACGTCCTAAAGTGACTTTCAACGGAGCCAAAATCATTTCCATGCAAGTGGGACAAGTGCAGTTTAAAGATTCGATGAGTTACTTGGCCATGCCTTTGAGCCGAATGCCTAAAACGTTTGGAATAACAGAAATGACCAAAGGCTATTTTCCGCACTTTTTCAATACCAAAGCCAATCAACACGCCGTTCTACCTCATTTGCCTGAGGCTCAGTACTACTACCCTGACAACATGCGTACCGAACAACGAGAACCTTTCTACGCTTGGTACCACATTCACGCCTTGGACCCCTTTGACTTTCAGGAAGAAATGTTGAAATATTGTCGTTCCGACGTGGACATTTTACGGCGTTGCTGTGGAAAATTTCGAGAACTGTTCATGGAGTATGGAGGGATCGATCCCTTGAAAGAAGCCTGCATCACTGCAAAGCGTGTTCCTTATTGTACCGCCAACGATTCATGCCCAAAATCACCGTAGCTGTCATAAGTCCTCAAATGACAAACTTTGTCAAACGTCAATACTCGGTCAAAGCCCTACGTTGGTTACATTACTTGTGCGACAAGGAAGACAAATGGATCTAAAATGTCCGCAACGGAGGAGGCGAAGAAACCATTGGAAGGTATTCAGTGGACGGTTGGGACTTAGAAAACCCCAAGATCATGTACGAGTTTAACGGATGTTTATTTCACGGATGTCCCATATGTTACCCTGAACGTGACACTAAAAACCAGTTTTTACAACGGACCATGGAAGACTAGTACCAGGCCACTTGTCGGCGTCGACTGAAGTTAGAACAGCAAGGATACCAAGTGGTGGAAATGTGGGAACACGAGTACGATCACCGTTTGAAAACCGATCACGAGTCTAAGCGTATCGTGGAAAGGTACAAGCTGGTGGACCCTCTGAACCCGCGGGACAGTTTGTACGGAGGACGGACGAATGCCACCTGTTTGCTGTTCCAAGCCGACGAGGAGAAAGAAGAAGAAATCAAATACTTGGACGTGTGTTCGCTGTATCCATATGTGTGCAAATATTGTCACTTTCCCGCAGAGCACCAGCAATTACTGACGGAACACATCGACCTGGACAACATTTGACAATACAAAGGATTGGTGAAGTGTAATGTCTTGCCTCCCACGAACTTGTACCATCCCATGTTATCTCGCCATTGCCAATTAAAACTGATGTTTCGCTTGTGCCGTACTTGTGCCGAAACGTGCAACCAAGACAAACCTTGTCAGCACACCCAGGAAGAACGCGCTTTGACGAGAACGTGGGTCAGCGTGGAATTGTTCAAAGCTCTGGATCTGGGATACCAACTGTTAGAAGTGTACGAAATTTACCACTTTCCCAAGACAGAAAATACCACAAGGGCGACAAGACTCAAAGAGGCATTTTCGCAGATCACGTGAATGCCTTTTTGAAACGGAAACAAGAAGCCAGCGGCTATCCTTCCTGCTGCCAGACTCCCGAAGACCAAAAAAAAAAAAAATCGAAGAGAAATACTGGGAGCAGGAAGGGATCACTTTAGACCACATCCAGAAAAACGAAGTAAGGCGAGCGTTTGCCAAAGTGATGTTAAATTGCTTGTGGGGTAAAATGGCACAACGACCGTGTTTATCCAAGACGGAGTATTTGACAGAACTTCCCGCTACTTCCAGATGATTCACGACAAATCCAAATACATGAAACACGTGGACGTCGTTCGTGAGGACTTGATCTTAGTAAATTACGAAGAAGAACTGGACTTTGTGGAAGCCTATAAATTTGGAAATGCCATCATTGCGGCTTATGGGACAGCCCATGCTCGCTTAAAACTGTACGAAGCTTTAGAACTGTTAGGAGACCGTGTGCTTTACTTTGACACGGAACGTTGCATCTACATCGATCGCCTGGGTCAACCTCACCCTGACATCGGAGGAGAACGTTTAGGAGCCTGGACGGACGAGCATCTCGACGACAAGATTGTAAGTTTTGCAAGCCTCGGTCCCAAACATTACGGCTACGAATACCGAGACCCACAAGGAGAAGTGCACACCGAGTGTAAAGTGAAAGGATTGACTCTCAGTTATTGCACCAGTCGCCTGGTGAACTTTGGCGTCTTGAAAGAAGCCTTGCAGTCTGGACAGGATGGAAATTTTAATGTGACCACCCACGAAGCGCACAAGACTGTACGTTTACCTACACACTAAATCGTCAGCCGACCCTTGGAAAAGGTCTATCAAATCGTGTACCAGAAGGGAGTACAGCTTCCTAACCACTTCACTTTACCGTACGGTCACGCTAGTATAAAAAATGGTTCCAAGACGATAGTCACCAACAAGAAGGATGACTTCGATGCCTACGGATAGGGAAGGATTACCTACTGCGAATGTTTTAGCTAGAACAGGATTTTTCTACTTGGGACCTGAGACTGGATTGGGATACGAAGTATAGTGTTTCAGTTGTGGTCTGAGCTTGCGTATGGATCGATGCATATACAAAAATTCAGCTATTCTGGAACATACTCAATGGTCTCCGCACTGTCCTTACCTTTCTATGGTCTTTCCACCCATCACACTACGGTTCAGGTATGATGGTACCTTAGAGAAGGTAGTACCGATGTCCAAGGAGAAAAAAGGAAGACTTCCAAAACTGGTCATAAAAAAGGGACGATGTACAAACTCGAGACTTCGTTACGACTAGTATAAAAAGGGACAACGTCCAAGACTGATGAATCCTTTCAAACAGCAAGTATAAGACTCAAGTTCAACGAGAAACTCGAGTACGATGCTATGCCTTGCGATGGCAGGGATGCCGTAAGCTATGACCTTAGCGATTCAGTACCACATCATGTGAACTTTGCTATACCTACCATGGAAAGTGATCCTGTGCGCGTCAAACCTGACGGATGCGAAAGCAATGCCGATCGTCATCGTTCACCTTTGCTTGTTTTCATGGTGGATGTCATCATTATGAAACCATGCGGCTACCACCCTACGGATGTCATCCAAAACTGAGCAAACTCCTGCATATTTCACTGAACCCTCATCGAAATGAACCTGTGAAAGACGAATATTCGTTTCCAGTGCGATTGCCTGAATACTGCGACTTTGAAAGTCGATTCCAAACCTTCCGAGGAAAATGGCCAAAAAATATGTGGGAGGACCTACCCCCGAAGAATTAGCTAGAGCCGGATTTATCTACATGGGCGAAGGGGATAATGTCAAGTGCTTCAGTTGCCGTGCGTCACTTCACGAATGGGAACAGAAAGATTCCGCTTACCTGGAACATACTCGATGGTCTCCAGATTGTCACTACCTACCTTTAGTGGGACCTCGTCATTGAAGTGGCATACCATGTCGTTTAAGAAACCAGTTGCTTGGCTAGGAGTCAAACGTTGGACAACACCTAGACAAGTATTTAAACCCCATTTGAAAAATAATCTTCAAACATTACCAAACGAATTGCAAGAGAAGGTCTACAAGGACATTTGGCATGGGACTAGCCAGAGCAAAAATCTCAATGGGTGACTGAGGAACATTTATGTCGAGAAATTCACAAGAGGAAATTTACAAAAGTCAACAAACAAGTCAGATTTCTCTGGATCAAGTGTTCGTTCTTCCGAATATTCCGCTTTAGACCATTTATAGTTGAAGATTTTATTGACATTCTTGACCATTTCCTGGAATGGCAGTGGCCAGAAATTACTCACTATATTCGTTACTTTCGCTCTAGGAGAAGTGTTTGACAGACATAGTCATGGATAATTTACAAGGGAACATTCGTGGTTTGCCTCTGGAGTTGAGAGAACGCATTTACCGAAAGTTAGTCAAAATACAAGTGAAACGTAAAGAACAGTTGCATCTGTTACGTCACCAATGTTTAAACCACTGGTACCTAAATGCTATAAGAGGACTGATTTTGATGAAAGTATTCCAGCGGCCAGACATTGATGAATCGCGTGAAATTCATAAATTTTTGGATGCCACTCATTCAACTTACAAGGTGATCCTAATACACTGAATTCCAAAAGACGAGTTAGAGGATTGCCAAAATCTTTTACACAACGTAAACTTAGTTCAAGAGGGAACTTCTGTACGACGTGTGGTGTGTGAGTTAGTGACGAAATATTTTTGGTACGGTACTAAAATAAAACCGATTCTGTTCAAAAAGTATACTTATTATCTTATACCAAAGAGGGTGTAAAAACGGACTACCATGCCACGACCTTTATCATTCGTGATACAACAGATTCCGTGGAAGGAAATCAATGACATTATTCAAACGGTGAAGGATTACGATCGCATTTTACGAGAACTGTGTCCATTGAATTGGGGTCGACGTGTGATGTGTGTCTTAGTGACTTGCTTTCTGGGATTTCGTTTACCAACCGATTCCTTGTGGATTCATTACGAACAGTACCTACCACTCCAAGAAGCATGAAAGTGGTCTCTTTAAATGTACACGAAAAACTCATTCTGTTCAAAGCTTTGTGCTTTCATCTTGATACTACTCGACAACCTCTACAAGAAAGAAAGGTTCGTCAATTTTTAGGTCTGAAGATGTGTACGATGATGTGTGTGTAGCTTGTGACTTACACCCTCACTGGAAAGATGTACGTAATTGGAAAAGTTGGGGTTTCGAGGCTTGGACAAAAGAAGTGGCACACTATGCCCAAGATTTGTCATCCTAAAAAATTAAAACGTTCAGTGAAAAAAGTAACTTTTAAACCTGTGTTAGTGACAGCACCGAAGAAGAAGAACCACACCCTTCAGGACAGGACAGGACTGTCATTGACATCCCCGAAAGACCATTCCGGGAAGATACTTGTGTGACTGTACCAAGGAGTGTAGAGACTCTAAGAACATTACACACTGTCCCTACGATACCACATCTTGATCACCACAAATGTTGTACAGAGACTTGTTTATATTCCACTATGATCGTTTTGATGTGTCTTTTAGTCATGTACTTATCCATTTTGCTTTTATGTATTTTTGTCTTTTGTGTTGTTCACAATTAAATATGACAATAAACGTGTCCTGAAAAAGTATAAAAACTCTTATCTTGTCTGTCTTCGTGTCAAAAGTGACATTTCTTACACTACTACTATGGCTACATCTACTGTCTCTGCTCCGTCTTCCTCCACTTTCAAAGTCATCGACGGACACGAAGATCGGGCTAGTTGGGACGCCTTTTATCTTCGCCATCCTGTAACACGCTCATTGCCGGACCTAGCGGTTTCGGCAAAACCGAATTTCTCAAATGCTTGATCGAACATAGACATCATTTGATCGATCGTCCACCTCAACGAATCGTGTGGTGTTACAAAGAGTGGCAATCGGCGTACAGCCTCATGGGAGAAAGTCAAGGCGATTCCATCGTCTTTGTGGAAGGTATTCCTGGCGAAGACGACGGGATCGTGTCTGACCCTAGTCAAACCCATTTAGTCATCTTTGACGACATGTTAGGAGAAGACGAAGAAGAAATTAAACTGTGGTTTACGCGCAAAGGGCATCATCGTAATGCCAGGGTCATTTACATCATTCAAAATTTGTTTCAACAAAGTAAAGCCCATCGTGCCATCAGTCTCAATGCTCATTACGTGGTCTTGTTTAAAAGCCCTAGAGATAAATCGCAAGTGCAAGTGTTAGCCAAACAGTTAGGAACGCCTTGGCTGACTCATGGGTACGACGATGCCACTTAAACCCCAACACACTTATTTATTCGTAGATTTAAAACCCACTACACCCGAATATTTGCGATTTCGTACCCATCTGTTTTACCACTGGTGCCAAGACGGAGGGCCTGTCGTGTACACGTCCCCATCGTCGACTTAACAACCACAACAACCAAAAAAATATATAAAAACCTCGGTCACTTGGGGGTCTGTCTCACACAGCGTCAACATGACGTCCCTTCAGTCTCATCTTCCCGCCAAGTTGATATGTGCCTTGTACGGCATCAGTCGCAACAAAAATCCACAAATACGTTCTCGTGTCTTAGAAACTAGTCTTAATGAAGTCTTACGATAGTTTACGGTGACAGCACGTCAATTACTGCAAGGCATCATTCAGATTCCACATCAAACCAAACGTTTATTTTGAGAGAAACAAATTAGCCTTGACGCAACTAGCCGATCCTCGCATCGACATTCAAACCAAAAAAGCAAATCATTTTGAAACCTGTAGGTAGCGGTTCTCTAGGAGGTGTCATCATTCGCTCCCTCTTAAAATGGGATCCTAATGCTCCCAAAGTCGTCCCCAAGAAAAAAAAAGTCACGCCCAAACGTACCCAGAAGAAATAAAAGAGAGTAACGGTGCCAAGACATCCACAAAAAAGAAAAACCCACAGAAAACAGCTTCTACCCGCAAGAGAGGTACTGCCGCCAGGACGCAACCTTACATTCAGAAGCCACGACCGGTCGTAACAACGGTTTCCGCGTCTCCAGTAACCTCAACATCTTCCACTTCTCCGTTGCTGGTGATGCCAGCCAAACCCGATTTGACACGCGTCTTTCATAATTTGATGAAACATTTGAAACCCGTGTCTCCAAAAACGTCTCCTCCAGCGGTGACACCCTCTTCCTCTTTAGCGGCAGTGGCCGCTGCTCACGAAGTACCTGCCCCAAAATCAAAGTCCAAGAGAAATCGGGCATGTTAAAGAGTTTACTGGATTTGTCCAAGTAAGAACTGTCCCGATTGAGTCCATTGCGAACCCCTCCACGACCCGTGATGCCTGCCATGAAAATGATACGACGAGCCGACAATCAGTGGCGACGCATTCCAGTATTAAAATACCTGAGGCAAAGGATAGGTTCGGTGTTTTTGTGCTGCTGCACGAACAAAGATGTCCACCATCATCGTTCTTCTGTCCAAAAAGGAAAAAGAAAAAGAAAAGGACAGTCATGTCATCCGAAAAAACGCTTAGCGAAGCATCGACGTCACCCTCAGAAAAGATACACTCTTCCAAAGAGAAGCCACCAAAGAGGAGGATTTTTTTGACAATTATTACGTAGATGAGATGGTCAAAAAGACTGGTTACAAACCCTACTACTATCTATTCCATAAATAAGATAAAATGACACATGTCGAGCCATTAACATCAGTGTACTTTGTGCTCCTGAACACCCAAAGATGTTCCCTCAAAGAAGTGCACACCGTCACCATCGTCGTTCTTCTGTCCAAAAAGGAAAAGGAAAAAGAAAAGGACAGTCAATTCATCCAAGAAAAACCACTTAGCCAAACATCGATACCGTGTGCGAATGTTGTCTGAATGTCTTGAATTGTACGATACCTTTGTCTAAACATCAGAAAGAATGCTTAGCCAAACATCGACACGTTCTTCGCCAAATACTTCAGAAGAAAATACCCATTCGTCAAAAGAAAAAGATGTTGGTACAACACGGAGGATTTGTGCACCTGTTGTTAGCACCTGTGCTGAAAGGAGTATTGGGAACAATGATTATGGGACTCATGCAGGGAGCTGCTTCACAAGGAATGGGTCAAAGATAAAAAAGTCTAAGAAGATAAAAAGGACCTCTAGAATCAAAATATCTCAGACGTGTCCCTTGAAATCCGATGGAAGGACGAAAATTGGCTTTAGTACCTTACAAACGATGAGTGGAATACCATCGTTGGCAACAACAACAGACCCCGCATTTACCTCCCAATCCTCATTTGACCGAGATGTCCGAGTTACAACACGAATTGTAATCGTTGATGGATCGCAGCGATTTGTCAGAAACGGAAAAATCACAAAGATACGGTCAACTGTTGTAACGACTGCAACTCTTTCACCAGAAAGCTTCAGACGCAACAACTCTACCCACTCTGAAAGATGTTAAGGCTTAGATGAAAAGTCCATCACCACCACCACCACCACCACTAGCCCCAGTGATCAAGACAGAAAAAGAAGAAGAGTTTCAAACTCCACCAGAGAAAGTACCCAAGTTAACAACACCACCTACTTCCAGAATTGGTTGGATTAAAAAGATGATGGCTACCCCTTCTTCCTCAGAAGAGATAAAGAAAGCCAAGACAGAAGTGAAACAAGAACTGATTACCCCTGTTCAGACATCTTCCTCCTCGACACCTATCGCTCGTCGGACACGAAAAGCATTACAATCTAAGAAAATACCACACGAAAAAAAGAGTAGCATCAGTGAAGAGTGGATCAGTGAAGAAGTGACTCCCGACAACGAAGTGACCGTCTTCGAGTGCCTGTTTGGTACGTCCCCGACAGTGATTGCTCCCAAGAAAGGTGTAGTGTTGACAGCAGGAGATTGGGTGCGCATTGCCAAAACCAAACGCACTTTCGACAAAGGTTACTTACCCAACTGGACCACCGAATTGTTTCGTGTCATTGAACGTGTGCGTGGCCGTCATCCTCCCGTCTTTAAATTAGAAGACTTGAACGGGGAAGTGTTAAAGGAACGTTTTACTTGCCCGAGTTACAAAGTTTGACCAAAAATGAAGACGACGTGTACGAGATAGAAAGCATTCTCGACCGAAGAACCCGAAAAGTAGGAAAACGACGTGTCAAAGAAGTCAAAGTACGTTGGAAAGGATATCCTCCCAGTTTTGACTTTTGGATCGTCGCTTCGCAAATCATCGACTATAAAAAGAAGTGACAATCATACCCTTCAACACAGCCTCAGCTACTGCAGTAATCACTCCTTCCGCCAGTTCTTCTCTGCAAGATCTACAAAAGCAACCCTTGTGGGTGTGGTGTGGAGAACGTCTGCCTAAAACGCAAATCGTCTTTTTCTGCCAAATCTTTGTGGTGTATTGTGTCATCGGTTTTGCCATTGCCAATTTGAGTTTGCAACAAGGAGACAAACAATTGTGGACCATTTTACTCAGCAGTAGCATCGGATACCTTCTTCCTAATCCGTCTCTGAAATATTCCTCTAACGGGAACAACAACGGGATTCTTGCGCCCAGCGTCAGACCCCTTCCACTTTCAGACACTCTCTAACTTCCAGCGACCCCTCGGATACTAGAACTCTGGAATTATGAACAACCAGTTTTACGTAACGTTACCCAGTGACAGTTCCATGCAGGTGTTTCCCAATAACTCCTTATGCTGTTACATGGCCAAATTACCTCAGGCCATCCAATTGGATCGCAAAGCCCATTGGGAAGTGGCTTTAGTGGAAATGATTCACACTACACAAATCAAAAACATCGTCGAAAATGAAAACACTTTTACGGTAGAAGTTCATGACGAGCAAGTGCAATAACACTTGGATGAACGCCCCAGTGTAAGTGACTCTATGAAAATACAAGTCCCCAAAACTAAACGGACCACTTATCGGTTGAAAATTCTCTCAGGCTATTATTTCAGTGGTGAACAATTGGTGAACGCCATTGCAGACAGGATTAATGGCGTGTTTGGGAAAGCCTTTGTGAAAACCAGAAAAAGTGTCACGATCAAATATCACAAAATAGCTCGTCGCCTACTAATCAAATTTTCAGAGATCAAAGTATTGGCCATTACATTATGTCCTGAATTGTATGACATTTTGGGTGGAGACCCTAAGTTGATCAAGACAGTAACTCGGAATTTGCTAAATATTTTAGATTCCCAGTAGAAATGAACCAAGGACTGAATTTGATCTTTGTGTACTCCGATGTGGTGGAGTACAACGTGGTGGGATACACCTCCGTATCGTTACTGCGTGTCATTCCTTTCGAACTGGATTCTGCCACGAAAGCTGACGAGGAAGGTGGAACACCTATCACGTTCAGCGCGAATTTGTACATCCTCACTATTTGCCCGTCAGTAAGTCGTATTTCGACACTGTCAACGTTACTATAAAAGGAGATCTGGGACAAAATATTGCATTCACCAAAAGGAAAGTCACAGTGAAACTCCATTTTCGAAAACGATTACTCTAACCTTTTGTCAGTCATCTATCCTGTGTACCAAGGAGTCGCTCGACAGCGAGGACATGGTTTAGGAGATATGCTAAAATCAGCCTTTCGTTCGGTGGCTTCCGTTTAGAAACCGATGGTGACACGGGGATTGCACGCCTTAAAAGATGCCGCGTTGACGCACGGTAAAGAATTTCTCCAAAATGTCATCATTGACAAACAAAACCCCAAAGAAGAAGTCTTGAAAGAAGGCAAAAATGTCTTGCTTCAAACGGACAAAGACATTTTGGGCCAACGAGAAACTCCTATAAATGCCCTGGGGACTGACGAGTCAGGCATTCCTGCTTCCCTGGCGCCACAGCAAGGACAAGGCAGAAGAAGACGACGAAAACACCCCTTGAGAAGACTTCACACCCCTAGAGCTAGAAAGACTAAGAAAAGAAAACCCGTCCGAGGCTTAGACGTTTTTGATTATTTAAAAAAAGAAAATGATGCACCAAGAGCATTGCGCCTGTTCCAAGTCGGAACTGGATCTGTTTGCCATGCCACCCACCATGATGACGATGCAAGAATCCCAATGGGTCGAATTTCATCCCCTCTCCTCTTTGACGGATTCAGCTCCCATCCAGTTTGAAATTAAAGGACAGCCGAAAGATTATCTCGATCTGAATAGCAGTTACTTGTACCTAAAACTGAAAGTGATCAAAACCGACAACACCAATCCGGGAGCCGATGCCAGAGTAGCTCCCGTCAACAATTTCGTGCATTCCTTGTTCAGCGAAGTGGATTTGTACTTGAATAACAAACTGGTCAGCAGTAGCATGGATACTTACCCTTACCGAGCGTACCTGGAAGTCTCTTGATGTACGGAAAAGAGACTAAGAACACTCATCTGGAAGCTTGCGTAGTATGGAAATCTGACACCGCCGGCGAGGATACGTTTAACGACACAACCCTGACAGCCGATGACAATCCTCACAATGTAGGTTTTAACAACCTAAAGAGAATCCTGCAAGGACGTAGTTTAGAACTGATGGATCGTTTGCATTTGGATATGTGGTTGCAAGACAAGTATTTGCTGAACGGAGTGGATATTCGCCTGAGACTCAATCGCAGCAGTGTCGCTTTCCACTTGATGGCTCATGCCAACGAGTACAAAATAATCATCCAAGAAGCCAGACTTTACGTGCGTCCCATAGAAGTGTTACCTAAAGCGGGAAACGACATCAGTCAAACATTGAGCAGAACGACCGCCAAGTATCCGATACGACGCGTAGAAGTGAAAACGTTCACCATTGCTGCTGGACTCCGATCCAAGATCGAAGATCATCTGTTCCAAGGACAGTTACCCAAACGTTTAATCGTTGGCATTGTCAGTAATGCAGCCCTCAACGGATCCCACGATCAAAATTCTTTCCAGTTTAAGCACTACAGAGTGTCCAAGATCGAAATCTGTCGCGATGGCAAGACCTTGTGTACCAGACCCTTCGAACCTACCTTTTCCCAGAAGAATTACTTGAGATCGTACTTGTCCCTGTACGAAGCTACCGGACAACTAGGAACCAACACCAGTCACGGCAATTCGTACGAAGATTATGTAGGAGGTTACACTTTGTGGGCCTTTGATTTCACTCCAGACCAAGGCAGTGACGAGGGACATTTTCACCCTATAAAATCCGGTCAACTGCGTGTGGAACTTCAGTTTGCAGAAGCTCTCACCGAGACGGTCAACGTCATCCTGTATGCCGAATTTGATAATACCATAGAAATCAACAGTTTGAAAGAAATCATTGTAGACTATTAGAAACTATGGAAGACTCTTATCCATCTTTGAACGGTAGAGAATATTGGAAATGGAATGGGAGGATACCGTGAAAGCAGAACCCGAAGACAAAGAAAAAGACGAAAAGGACATAGTGGTCACGTCCAGATGGTCAGAACAAGAACAGCATTTAGTGTCCTGTTTTGCCACACATCTGGCCGATAAAAGTACGGAATTGACCAAGAAAGATTGTTATGGATGTCAAAACGATCATCCCAATCAAATTCAACACGATAAATGTCTGATGATGAGTCAGGAAGAAAAATTGGACGAGTATCCGGACGATACTTGGAGCCTCATCTCGGAAAAAGCAGTGTTGCATGAGTGGTATAAAGGCTTGCGTGATCATTCCTGCCCTCCATTGACTACTCTGGAGATTTATCGCATCGGAGTTCTCTTAGCCCAAATTACAGAGACGAAGCAAAGAAACGGTTACTTGTCAGAAATGTTCAAACAAAAAGTCAGAATTGAATTGATGACTTATCATTACCTATGAAAAAAAACCCAAGAAAAATGGATACCTGGGAGCTTTATTACTTTTTGAACAACAGTACGTACTCTGCTTCTTGGAATCCTGTTGTGTGCGCTAAAGATGAACTACCTCATAGCAAACCTCAAGACCATCCAGCTTATGTCATCAACACGGACGACAGTCATCTCCCAGGAACACACTGGGTCGCCGTCTACTTTCCTCAAGAGAGTTGTGTGGAGTATTTTGATTCGTATGGATTACCCCCTTTGGAAGACGACATAATCGACTTTATGAGAAGAAATGCCCAGACGACACGATACAATAATGTGAAATTACAAGGCATAGATCCCATGGTGTGTGGACAATATTGTGTGTATTTTCTTCATCAACGCAGTTTTGGATATTCTTTAGAACATTTAGTGACTTATTTTGATCGTAGCTCTTCTAGAAACAATGAGAAAGTAGATCGATGGTTTTGTGACCATTATGGCTATCTTTTGTCTTTAGCTAGGAAAAGTAGTGTACATCAATGGCCTCATAACTTCCATCAATGGAAATCTCACATGATTTCACAACGTTGTCAACCTTGTCAAAAAAAGTTTGTTTGATGTTATTGTTTATTGTTAGTGGTTAATTGTTTGTTGAATAAAACAAGTTGTGTTTTGAAAAAATGTGTCGTTTGTTTTAAAAAAAAACTGTGAATATATGCTCTTTGACTTCTCTCTATCCCTCACCATGACATTAGCTATCATAACGTTTCGACTCAACAAAATCCCTAGTAGGGATGTTTTCTATCGCGTCCGCGTTTGAACCAATCTGGCCAAGACCTGGTAGAAGAGGTCTTCAGAAAGGAAATCAAGAAAGAGCTAGAAGAGTGGACAGAAAAGTACAGACTTCAGAAGCAAAGAGAACAGCAACATCAGCAACAACAGCAACAACAGCAACAGCAGCAGCAAGAACGAGATAGAGGTTTTGTCGATTGTCGCGTTGACACCAAAGAGTTCTCCTTCTCTTTCCGCAGAAGCAGACCGTATCGTGTAAGAAAGTCTGCCGTCAGGCGGGGACGCAATCTTAGACAGTAGAAAAGATTGCCATCATTCCCCAACAAAACAGCCCTTTTCAGGGCTACCCGAATACTCTCGAAAAGACATACTAATTCAATTGCCCCCAATGAATTTGTGTGTTTGTATGTTAAAGAAAATGGAAGTGTGTCTATAAGCACTTCGTTTCGTTTGTTGGTAAAAATGCACACTTCGTTTCTCTATCTTGTCCGATAGTATATGTCTATGTTTGTAAGTAAAAAAAGTCAACGTAAGTGTTTCTTTTAGGTTGCTTTTGGTTATGATATTGGCATTGTAGGTGTTGGTGTCAGGGGGTGTTTACCTTCACGTCCGTGCTCCATGGATATAAAGCGAACCGCTCATCATTCTGGCTACCCACGTTGACTCGTCAACATTGAACATTAGTAGCAGACTAACCAAATTACTGGAACTGCTGATGCACCTGGAGTATGCCAGGCGCCTCCTGGACGAGCTGGCTATGGAGGCTATTGAAGAAGCAGAAAGGTTGAAGAAGAGGAGGAAAACAAGAAGAAAGAAGAGGAGATGGAAATGAAGAAAGTGTCCTACCTCACCTCATAATGAGACCTGTGTGTGAGGTGAAGCAAATGATCAGTACACCTCCACAACCAGTACCGTCACCTCAACCACAGCCACAACCACAACAACAACAACATCCTCGACTCTGGCATATAGGACAGAGGGAACAACAAGTGTTCACTATCCCACAAGCAGAGGAGTGGAATAGTGAAGCCACTCAACCTCCCTCCGCGCTCCCAAGAACAACACTGAACTGGGCCAATGATTGGCGTAGGAGATGTGTCTGTGGTGCCTGACCTGTGAGGTGTAACCATTAGCCAGGTGCATCTGAAGTTCTAAAAACAGCCCTTCTCAGGGCTAACCAGATCTCTAGAAAAGAGACACTTTTCAAGTTGCCAATTTGTGTGAATGTAGAGTAGTGTGACTATGAATACTCACTCTTTTACTGATGTGTGTGTGTGTGTTTTGCATTCGCGTACGTTTGTGTGGGTAGTATAGTGTGTGTGTGTTTTATGCATTCGGGTTCAATTGTGTGGATAGGTGGTATGGTGTGTTTTTTTTCATCTCTTCCCGTTTCTGTGGATAGCATAGTGTGTGTGTTTAATGCGTTCGCGTTCGTTTGAGTGGATAGTATATGTGTGTGTTTTATGCATTCGCATTCATTTGTGTGGATAGTAGATATGGTGTATTTTATGCGTTCGCGTTCGTTTGTGTGAAGTCAGTGTAAGGGATGTTTTCCTACACGTCCGTGCTCCACGGATATAAATCAGAGCGCTCGTTAGTCTGGCTACCCGCGTTGACTAATCAACACCATTAGAGATGAATGTGTTTAACGAATTAAAACATAGTTGGTTCTGGATGGTGGATGGAGCCTATGTAGTGGAAAGGCTAGAACAGGAATGGAGCTATCCAGTCACGAAAGCCTTTGTGACCAGTCAAGTCACTAGCCTCAAAGTAGCCTGGGATCTGTTGCAAGGCATGATAGAGGAGGAAGTAGAAAAGTTAAGAGGCTTCATCCAACCTAAATATGTAAGAATAGGCACCTTGAAGTAAGCCATTGATCTTGTCATCAGAGTGAAGTGTTTTTTGCAAGATATATTTAATTTGACAGAGTGGTCTTATGTCTAATAGGGCTTAGACCAGTTAAAGAAAGCCGAAGACAAGATGAAAAACGTGATGGAAGAAGAAATGAAGAAGATTAAAGAGACATGGGCAAAAGAGAGAAAGGACAAAGAAAACAAAAGGAAGAAAGAAGAATTTGAGAGACTTATTTCAAGCGTCGTAGATTTAGCATTTGACACAAAAACTCAAAGAGGAACTGTACTTCAGTTACGCTTTTATCATTCACAGATTCACACTACTTAGAAATACCCGGCCCGACCGGATTTTAAAGTAGAAATTTCATCTTCCCGGATCAGGTTCCTCCCCTCGGCAATAATAAAAGAAAACACTAAAAAAGACCCTAAAGAAAAAAACCGTAACTTTATGGTTGACAAAATTGGGTGATGGTGAGGAAACCCAAAAAAATGGGAGCGGAGAAACCCAAGCAGTCCTAATACCTCTCTGCCAGGTACCCGGATGCGGAATATATATATAT
>JAECUM010018853.1:0-46390 GCA_016617855.1 Megalonaias nervosa
GTTGTTGTTGTTGTGGGGCTTAACGCCATTTTTCAGCACACGATAGGCTATACATGGCGGCCAGTATTAATGGTGGAGGAAGAAACCGGGAAATCGCGGAAAGAACCACCGACCCACGAGAAGCTACTGGCAAGCTTTCTCACATATCCACATTCGCCGAATCCTAGACTCGAACCCACGCAGACAGAGGTGAGATGGCAGTCAACCGTAACAAAGAGCGCTTTAGTCCACTCGGCTACTCGGGGCTGCAGTATATATGGTATTAGTTTTACATATGCATTATTGCTAACTGACTTGCATGTATCTGAACTGTTCATGACTTCTGACACAGAAAATCTGGAAAATATCTTAATTGTTCACTTAAAAATTTTAAGTGATTGAATTTGCATGCTTTGGCATTATGTCTATGAGGTAATTTTGTAGTAGGCCCAATAGTTTAGTCATGGAATATACATTTTTTTAACTTTTGGTATAGATGTACAACTAATGTCTAAGGATATTTACACACCAAAACAGATTTCAACTCAGATTTTTTATTTAACCTTGATAATATTAGTATCATTTATTGAATCTTCAGACCAATGAGTCAGCTGCATTCCATAACACACCGCAGCTTGCTGAAATTTCGAGATACATGTAGTGGTCATTGTTCAGTGAAATCTGAGTGGGAGCTCTGGTAAATAGGTGAATACACCAATCAAGTAGTCTGAATTATTGTGGAAAATACTTATTTTTAAAGTTAATTAAGACTTTACTTTTCCAATCCGTTTTTAATCAAAACAACTCACATTTGCTACATATTACCAGTTCCTGATTAATCATATTTAAATGGAATATATTTTGTGTTCCAATGGTCAAGTAAACATTCACACTTGTTTTAGCACAAAAAATTCAACATTCAACATTCTTCAAATCTTCATATAATGTTACCTGTCTAGACTTGTACAAAAGTAACAAAGAAAGAGTGAAGCCAACAAGCTTTGTAAAATTTAACAAAGTAATTTATTTCCCTAGAAAACAAGGTAAAAATAAGAAAAAGGACTTCCGGTTTATGAATCTAATCCAAAATTAATCCAAAAATTTAAAAATATAAATCCTATCAATAAAAAGTCCTAAGTGAATCACAGTTTGAATCCTGATGAAGTTCCAAGATGGAAGGTGATGATGTCTTCAATAACCTGCTTTGTCCTGATGTGTCAACAGTTCCTTGTTGAATCACCAAGAATAATATTCCAGTTTGGAATTCCAAATAATTTCCAATAAATGTCTTTGTCCAAGAATTCTGATGAGCACTAGTAATTTCCAGGGAAAATAAATTACTTTAAATTGAATTAAAATAAAAATTCAACTCAAACTGGTCACAACAAAACACCTTTGAGCTCCAAAGGTTAAAAACAAGACTGGCCAAAAACACTATGATAACGTGAGATTTAAGCCTAACTACAATGCAAAA
This sequence comes from Megalonaias nervosa, assembly GCA_016617855.1. Lineage (NCBI taxonomy): Eukaryota > Metazoa > Mollusca > Bivalvia > Unionida > Unionidae > Megalonaias > Megalonaias nervosa. Next base: position 1,454 of record JAECUM010018853.1, read on the forward strand.
CAGATCCCCGTATGGGGTCACGTGATCACTTCCTCCAAGCTGCGTAGAAACATTACATGCCGATTATCACGTACGCTAGGTACGGATTTGATTCTACAGAACAAATCTTACTATAAGATTGAAAAATAAAAAAAAGTTGTTTACTCCAAACTTGAAATTGGCTCTGAATCTAGGTCACCAATTAGCTACAATGTTTCTACTACTGCCTGTTTATCAGGACAAACAGAACTGAACTGAACTTTCTGGAAAAATGTAAAATCCAGTGAATAAAGTTATCATTATAATAACATGTAATGGAATAAAATAAAATAAATTTTTTTTTAAAACTAACACACAAGTAATTAAATTACATATACATAACAATAACCTGATATGGATGGCATTACAAATCAAGCAGAGACATGTAGTGTTGTACCATCTGCTCTATAAGTGCATGGTATTTCCAGTATACCGATGTATTTTCTTCCAGTGGAATGTACCATGGGACTTTTCACAGTACTGGTACACATGCAGTTCTATCAGTAAGGAATGTACAGATATTCAAGAGTAATCTACTTAAAAATTTGATGATATTGACAGCATGTTTTCACTTTGATGTGTGGATATGCATATTTGGAAAGTACTGCATCAAATATGCACAAAAAATGTCCTGCAAATCAGATCATTATGTATTTTGTATCTGCCACTTGATGAGTGAACAACATTGAGCTGCTACCACTGCACTTAAACAGAAACACAGAACAAATGATTCTGACATCCTTGTAGAACTTTTTGGATGACTTACTAGAAAACTTTTCATACAAATCTCACCCCACCCCCACCCACCCCCAAATTACTATGCAGCAGTAATTAGTTGCACTTATCACCTCATACATCATTAATATATCACACCTAAAATCAATATACAATAATCTCGTTATGCACAATATGAAATGCAAATACAGTGCTTGACAAAATTATCATTTACTTTACATATTAACTATACTTGTTCATATAATTAAGTAATTTTTGAAACTAACTACAGTGCCTTCTCTCTGACCCATAGTGAGTAAATCAGCTAAAGTGGTTTGCTACATTAATATTTTGTTATCCAAAACTGACGTATCTTATTTGTACAAAAAGATATGACTTCCGTATTCTATTGATAGGTTTTGTCCCTAAGTTATCTATCCTGTACAATTTAATATTCATTCCACGTATTCTGATCCAAGTCATCTAATCTTTACTTCAGTGAATTATCTGAAACAAATACACCATTATTTTCATACAAGATTATTTTATTATCTGTCTCAAGCTTATCAATTCTTGCCATTAAAGACTTTTTTCCTGTCTGGCTCCAAAAATTTCTCTGCATACATTTTCCAAAATCATTTTGCAGATACCTCGATATCTTTTCAAACATTCATTTTAATTGCTCTTTCACCTCTTCAAAAGAATTATTTATTTAAGCTTAGTTAAAATTTCATTTAGCTTTTGATCTATATATTCTTTTGATGCCACTTGGTCTACTGTCTTGGAGATGGCATACAATTGTTATCTATCATCCTGACTGTTACAGTGTCTTGCTCCTTTATCTAGAATTGACTAATGTATGAGTATGAATAGCTATGGATGCAAGTTAAGGGCTGTAGCAGATGCTGACTGCTCAGTCTGACATTGTTTTTTGCTATCCTGGCCCTTCCATATCTTTTTCTTTGCTTCATGTAAAACTTCATTTATGAACCTAAAGGAGGCTATTTCTCATAGGCATGCTGATTGTCTATTAACAAACAACTTTGTCTTGGTAAATATCAATTTCTCCTAGGAATGCTAATTTTCTATTAACAAACAACTTTGTCCAGGTAAATATCAATTTCTCCTAGGTATGCTAATTCTCTATTAACAAACAACTTTGTCCAGGTAAATATCAATTTCTCCTAGGTACACTAATTCTATATTAACAAACAACTTTGTCCAGGTAAATATCAATTTCTCCTAGGTATGCTAATTTTCTATTAACAAACAACTTTGTCTTGGTAAATATCAATTTCTCCTAGGTATGCTAATTGTCTATGAACAAACAACTTTGTCCTGGTAAATATCAATTTCTCCTAGGTATGCTAATTGTCTATTAACAAACAACTTTGTCCTGGTAAATATCAATATGTAAGAATTCATTGTCAGTTGGTACATGTATGCTGCACACTGCAATGTAGTCAAAAATTTATTATTAGTTTACCTTGCAATATCGTCCAGTTTAATTTTAATAATATACAATATCGTAGTTTAACTATCTGTGTTCATTTTGAATTGGTTCATAAAAGAAGGAAATTATATTATGACATGTTTATCAGTGACAGTGGTGCCCACGCCTGTGCTCTAGTACTAATATTAGTACCCCTATTTTGAGGACGGGTTGAGGCTACGACATCAAGGCTAATCTATCACTATGCTTCATGCCCTCCTCCCAATGCAAATAGCAATCTACCTCTCAACACATTGTAATCTACCTTCCAACACATTCTAAACTACCTCCCAACACAAATGGTAATCCACCTCTCAATACATTGTAATCTACCTCCCAATACAAATACTAATCTACCTCCATTACAAATGGTAATCTACCTCCCAATACAAATGGTAATCGACCTCCCATTACAAATGTAATCTACCTCCCAATACAAATGGTAATCTAACTCCCAATACAAATGGAGCAGCAGGAAGGGTGAACAGACCACTTTCTAGAAGAGTCCTTTTTTGAAAATAAAGCTTCCTACAAAAATGAAAATACAAGGTCAATAACGCCAAACCAAAGCCTCTAACCAACCGAGACTGTCTCTAATTGGGTTAGCTCATTTTGTTACTTTATCTCTGACGCTTGTGTTTTCATTTTGTATGTGTGTTCATTTACTTACCAGGCCACTCACTCTTGGTCGTCACCCTTCCTGCTGCTGTGTCTCAACCAAAAATTTGATCAAGACCTACACGATATCGCAACCAAGAAACACGTAAATTCATTGTGATAAATCCATGAGGAATCACCTGCGTGCATGAAAAGAAATTTCTGAATTTAATCATATCCATGTCCACTGAACACCAAGTTTGATAAATGTTTCGCAAGTATGTGTATCGACTCCGTTAAACACAACTAAAAGATTGCAGTTATCTCTGATCACTTTAGGTATTTGTGTATATCGCTGAGTAACATAAATAGCATCAGTGTTTTTGTGTCTGCCTCGGGAAAATATCCAAGATGGATTTGATTGTTTGTCCAGCATCAAATCATCGTATACTATGAGATTATTAATAAATCCATCAAGGTCATCTACAGATGGGGCTTCATCAATATCGGTGATAAAATCGATAATATCATCACCATCCTCATCCAACAATTATGCATTTTCATTAAAATCCTTAAGCACATTGTAGCATCACTGATCATCTACAGATGGTGCCACTAAATATAACTTATCCCATTTAAGCCATTTCATTATCAGATTAAGCAACAATTGCATCTTACCAGACCAAGATGGACCTATGATAATTGCTCTGATAGAATTCGGTAGTGCTGGATGATGCTTGACTGGCTCCTGCTTCCATGTCACTGAGAAATCAATGATGTCCATGTTGTACAAATATAATAAGTAATATGGATTTATACTGTGTTCGATGCAGAGCATCCACCCCCACCAGTGGATTAACAACAATAATAACAACAAAAATAAAAAGCCTGTGCTTACAGGCAAGTGTGTGAAATGTGGTACAAGTAAATACAAATTTATCTCTGATAAAACAGGTGGAGATATCGCTGCTTCACTGGGAAAATTACCAGGAGCTCCATGGGCTAAGTATCCTGGAGAAAAACATCTTCCTTGGTATAATTATTGTGGTCCTGGAACCTGACTTGATATCCGACTTGACAAGCGAGATCAACCAAGACCTGGAGAGCATCCATTAAATGCGATTGATCAAGCATGCTGTGTTCATGATGCTGTATATAAAATCAAAGATTTACAACAACAACATATTGCGGATGTGAAGTTGATTCACTTGTTAAATTCCATAAAAAATAATTCTGTCAGAGAAAAACTTGCTAGCTTCCTAGTAAAATCTGCGATGAAAGGTAAACTAGTGCTAGGGGCTGGTAATTAATCAACCGATTATTATCATAATAATGGAATAAGTTTATTATAGCCCAAGAGGATATTGGAGGGGTAGAGCAGCAATTAGTAAACTTGCTGATGCAGCAAATGTCACACATTCTGTTGCTGCAGATTGGTTAGCACAACAGGCAATATGGCAAATTTATCTACCACCAACTAAAAAAATTCAGTATGCACATTTTGATGTCAGCACTCCCAATGAAGTTCATCAAGCAGACATTTTGTTTTTACCACATGACACCATTAAAACTGGTAGACATCAATCGCACACATACAAATACGTATTAGCTGTCATTGACGTTGCAAGTAGGTATAAAGAAGCAGAGCCGCTATCAACTAAAACAGCAGTTTAAGTTGCATCTGCGTTCAAACGAATTTATCAACGTGGTGGTCTACGATGGCCACAGTTGCTAAAGGTTGATCCTGGCAAAAAATTTCTTGGTGCAGTTTCATCTCTGAAGAAACAACGTCAAAATCAGACAAGGACATACCGCATTTCATCGCGATCAGGCAATCGTTGAAAGATTTAATCGAACACTTTCTGAGTGGTTATTTGGATATCAGCATGCGCATGAAATATCTCTGAATAAAGTTCAGAAAGACAAAAGATCTTGTGAATGGGTTGCAAAAACTACCAAGTGTGATAGCTGCATTAAATAATGAAATTACTTGTGCAACTTCTATGAAACCCATCAGCACAATCACAAACAAACATATACCAATACAACAACATGGCTCCTTCTCAAAACAACCAATACTACGTAATGTGACTGTAAGATATTTATATGATATGAACCTGGTGAACTTGAAGGTGGTAAAAAAAAAGAGTAAGTGATCCTATTTGGAGTGTGACCACACATAAAATTTCCAGCATGGTAAGATCCACAGGTAGACCTGCAATCTACAGACTAGATTCAACTGCTCCCCAATGTGGATTTGTATGCGAACAATTACAAGTAATTCCTGAAGATACACAATTACCACCGCCTTCACTTTTGAGAAAGCAGGACACCAACACCCCTACATCGATTACATTCAAGACAGGTCAACATCACATTTTCGCAAGACTACTATTAATTCTATCCACTGTGAATTGTTTTGGATTATTATTCAAATACTGCCACAACATTACTGTGTTACAACTCACACAATGATTATTCTGTCGTTGTTTCAATGTCATGATAAATTCAGCATCGAGATCAAAATCGCGTTAATTTTTTTGTCACATTGCTTATAACTAGTTAATTTTCTTCTTACTACCTCATCACTATTGCCAGTATTTACTGTGAGGTCTAAGATAACCCTCCGCAGCTGAGATATTCTTCTGACTTGAGACACTGCCAGATAAACTAAGTTTGACCATTCGATGCGATCATCAACAATCCAAATATTTGTATCGGAAATAGTTAATCCTTGTGACAAATGAATTGTTATAGCATATCCTAGTGTCCATGGAGTTTTGTCTATCGTTAACAGGCTCTCAACAGCACTCACAGGAAGTAAAACAATATCATTTAACACAAGATTTTGTTTACTACCACAACCTGGAATTTCAACATCGATATTCTGTCATCGCGTATCTGCTGGGTGATAACATAATGGTACAGTTAGATTTGAAAATTTTTCTTTATGTAACAGAAATAACTGTGCTGAAGTGAATCACAAACTATCTTCCGCCTTGGAACTATCAAATCATTTGGTCTCCATAAATTCCAAAAATCATTTATATGTGTTTCTGGAATTATCTCACGCATTATTTCACATTAAATTTTATCTGGTTGTAGTCTGATTAATTTCTTAAACTCTTTTAATGAATCATCAAGCACTTGGTAATCATTTATTTCCCCATAATAATCAACAAATGTTTTCAGCCATTCATGCAGAGATGATCCAACAAAAAGGTGGTGGTTGATCATAATCACCACACATTACCACAGTAGTATTCTTTGTCAATAACCAATCAAGAAATATTTTTAATGTCTCCAGCGACACCGTGCATATTTCATCCCAAATAATGATCTTAGGAATATATATTTCACCCATTCATTCAGGAGTCCATGCATCTCCACACCATCCAAAGAAACTACGATAAGTTTGAGATTTTACTCCACGTTCACTCATTTCTCTGGCGAGTCTATGTGCAGGCGTCAAAACAACCACGTCAAAATTCCCTGAACAGCTGTTCAGGAATAATTCAATCGCATGCGTTGTTTTGCCAGAACCACTGCACCCATTAAGATAAATGGTTTTATGTCTGGCCACAGATCATATACCAATGGTGCTGATGATAATTGTGACATTTGATTGTTCTTGTGGTATATATCCTTAATTTCAACGTCGGCTGATTCAGAATAACTCAGTATCTTTTCTCATTTTATTCTCCATTTGCCCCATGATGCATAATTGCCAATATGTAATTGTTTTAACAATTCTGTGTATTTTTTACTTATATAAAATGAATCTGTAGCAACTCTAACTGCGGTATCAGAAAATCTGTTTATCATCGATAATAAATTTATTGAAACATATGCTAACATCGAAGATCTTAAATGAGTAAACTGCGGTGAGTCACCATCAATATAGCTCACAACTGTACCTAATTTAGTTTCATCCAACAAATAAGCATTATTCCGGCTTATAAATGTGCTTTTCTCTGTTGCATCAGCAATTATAAAATCAAGTTCAGCATCATCGATGATTAATCTTGTACAATTCGTTTGTGATCACATGAACCACTCTGAGTAAATTTACTGATTATTTTTCTGCTGAGATCCTTTGCAAGTTTATTTTCATATTCAATTTCATCGGGATTACGCTCAAAGATTTTGTTGACAATAGATCTCTCAATGACAACTCTGTCAATGATTCTGTTATCGGGTTTTGGTAACCAGACTTGTTTCTGTGGACGAAAGGATGTTATTGCTTCATTTATGGTCAATGATTTTAAAATTCCCTCATCATGCATATATCATAACAGCACTATTAGAGTCCAACATTTTTCTGAAAAATGACGACCAAACCAAACATAAACAATCAGATGAAGATTTTCCGTGAACGAAAACAATTTAACACATGCAAATCCAGTTAAATCAAAATCTGGTTAATGTCCGTTTATCACAACTCTGGTCATCTGGTGTGTTGGATGTCCAAATCGCTTAAAGTATTCAGAACACTCTCCCATTCCAAGAAAACTTCCAGGATAACATGCAACCATATCAACATCCTTATAATCGTATTTACTATTCCACAATCCACCATGTCCGTATTCGACGCAACTGTGTTGGACATCTTCAAGAAATTCAGATCCTGTTGGTGACCATGAATTTTTTTCCAGAGCAAAGTCAGCAGCAACTGACAGAATGGTAAATAATTACTGAGTAATTGTTCAGCATCATCTGTATATTTCAACGCAAGATTTTTCATTTCCTCATGGAGAGATTCTGCACGATAAATATCTCCGCTAGTTCATACAAACTGATCATAATTTCCACATTTTGAACTTTGAAATAACCACATGGATACAGGATTGTTTTTACTAACCTCAATTATCAGGTCAAAATATCACCGTCATAAAATTTAACAGTTCTATTTCATGGAAATATTGTTACATCATTTGTCCATGCGTGTGCCTTATGATCAATGATCTCTATCGAAGCTCCTTTTGATTCATACTTCGATTTGTACAAAATCTTGCCAGTTATTGTTTTCACCCTTATCGGAAATTATTTTTTTTTTCAAGCTCGTCAACATTGTTGATCGTAGCATCATGTTCCTAGACACGCTCAGCCCACTCATTTAATTTTTTACGTCGTAAATCCATTAAACCATTTCGTGTTTGTAAAATGTTCTGTAACTTGCTCAGCTACACAATTCAGTGTAAAAAATTTCATCAGTTTGAGATCATCAACGCTAGGCTCATCATTTAGTGGATATATCGCATAAATAACTGCAGTCACAGGATACGCTCATTCATGATAAGGTTTGTCAATACCAGTCAGCATTCCTGGTTTGGAATTTTTACTTAACTTTACAATATCTCCAGTGTGATGTAATCGAACAGGGTCACTTTTGTCATGGATAATCCAAGTGTCATCGTCGCCCACAATAAATTTTATTCTGAAAAATATCTTTGACTGTCGAGATAATTAATAATCGTCAGAGCTCGTTGGTCATTCATTGTAGCATCAACATAATTCTGAATGTTGACCACACATGGGCTGCTTTATCCTTGTGAAATTCCTTCTTGGCTTCACGGATATAATTGATTAGAGTTTTATCCTTCAGCATAGGCGATATTATGCTTGTTGACGTTAACTAGTTTGAATCGTCAACTTGGTGGCGCATTCTGTCAAGATCGAAATCTAGCCTGAGACTGCAGATAATTCCTCCATATCATAATTAAGAAAAAAAAATTTTTATATATATATATATATATATATATATATATATATATATATATATATATAACCTGATTCAAACAAAGAATATCTGTAAATGGTTAATGATTGGCTCTACAACTCCTTGTAACAGGGCTTGCATAAATGAATTTTGTGGATATCATATGGAAAGCGTGTGTTGAGAAAGTCTAGGACCAAAACCGTGTTTACAATGTTGTGTTTGGGTTAGAGGAGAAACACAGCTGTGTGTGCAATGCGGTGGTAAAAAATACAGAGAGCTAAAACGATATTATGATAAAAAAATAATTCCAACACCTCTGCGACACCAATAAGAAACGCCAATGTCAATCTCGCCAGATTTGCACTCCAAAAGTAAAATAATAATTTAGATAAATAATATTATTATATAAAATGGAGCAAAATGAATTTGTGAAGCATCCCATCATTGAAAATTATGAGGTATCTCGAGGTGGTGTAATTAGGAACTATCAACTAAAAAAAACTAGTCAGTGCTGTCATTAATAGTGGGTATCTCATATTCTGTGCCGGAAAAAATGTATCTGTCATAAATTTATATATGAATGTTTCCATGGACTAATCAAAAAGGACTTGTGATCGATCATATTAATTCAGATCCAAAGGATAATTTTCTGATTAATTTACGAGCAATTACACAGAGTCAGAATTGTAAATTTGGTAAAACTGGTAAGCACAAAATAATTGCAAGGACAGCGATTAAATCTGTGAACATGGAGACTGGCAAAGAAATAATATTTCAATCATTGAATGCAGCTGGTAAATATATGATAGTCACACGCATTAATGTCATGGATAAAATATACAGATTGGCGTATTCAAAGAAATATAAACAAAAAATATCATTTCAGTATTACTCACAGCAAGAATTGTGGAGGGAGATAACTGTCAAGCAAATCTTTCTCTGATAGAGTAATTAAGCAGTAACTTTACTTGTATTTGACAACTACTTTCACTTTTAAATAATTATTTTCTTGGTTAATTTTTTTTTTTTTTTTTAAACAACAGTATCATTGATTTTTCTGAATCTGTCAGTTTTCTTGCTTCCTCTAAATTTTGTCAGGGATAATAATTAAGAAAAAAGAAAAATACAAACAACGAATAAGCCACGCCTGTTGTGTGAGCTACTTTTGGATTTTCAAGTATTGGTCAGCTTATATAGTATATAACCCCTATTTTTGTTGGAGTTCTCTCCATTGCTCGAACTTCAATAGACAAGTACACCTTCCCACCATGTCACCACGTGGTGGGTGCTCTTTTGCACTCGCCAGGGCTGATTATAGGGGAAGGTTGAACTCTGCTGAAATCTGTTGAACGCAGAGAAGGCCTTGTCTGTATGTGTGTATGTACATAAGTGTATATATGTAAATACATGTAAATGTATATATGTATATATGTAAATATGTAAATATTTCGAATCACCCTCTGAACCTGCTAGAATGTCATTTGGCAATCTAGGGTTTCACTTGGGGGTTGTGTATATACATAGTGTATATATGTAAATATTTTGAATCACCCTCCGGACCTGCCAGAATGTCGTTTGACAATTTAGGGGTTCACTTGGGTGCTGATCCATCCATAGAATTAAGATTATATATACTGTACATAGTGTAAATATGTAAATATTTTGAATTACCCTCTGGACCTGCTAGAATGTCATTTGGCAATCTAGGGATTCACTTGGGGGTTGTGTCTGTACATAGTGTAAATATGTGTTGCGCAAATTAATTTTTTTATTTTAAACAGATATTTATTATATAATGAATTATGAAAATATTAATGTTATTATTTCTGCGATTGAAAAATTACAACATGATGGTATAAAAATTTCTGATCAACTTGATCATGAAAAAATTATTCATGATTCTGAATCAATACAACAACGAAGATCCGAAGATAGATATACATTACCAACTGAGTGCTGGTTCATAAGATTAATTCAGCAGTCAATGATACAGTCCTTGGCAACCGTTGAAGATATACAAGTTGAACAATTCGTTTCACTCACACATGTGATTCAGAAAATTAGATCAGAACTGTCTCACAAATATGAAAGATTGTGAATGCGCGTGTAAGACAGTTGAGAAAGATTATGTCTGATCATGAAACGATCCATTGTAAAAGCGGTGACAAAGTCACTAGTGATTGAAAGTCAAAGCGCTGTCACCAGTGACTGTGGTAACAGCTAAACAAAGTGAAAGTAGTAACGGATTGTGAAAGTGAAAGTGGTGACAACATCAATGATGAAGTCCCTGATATAATTGAGGGGGATAAAATTCATTTCTGACTAGTAAAAAAATATTTGTTTTTAGTTTTATTTTTTATTCTGATAATAATATTTATTCAGAATCATTTTATAATATTTATTTTTATTCTGATAATAATATTTATTCAGAATCGGATTATAATATTTATTTTTATTCTGATATTTATTCAGAATCAGATTATAATATTTATTCAGAATCAGATTATAATATTTATATTTATTCTGATAATAATATTTATTCAGAATCAGATTCTAATATTTGTTTTTATTCTGATAACAATATTTATTTTTTATTTTTATTCTGAATCAAAACATTTATTCAGAATCAGATCATAATATTTATTATTTTTATTCTGAATCAGATTATTTTTTAAGCTTATCAAATTGAAGGCAAGAATGTGCATAATTCAGAATCTGATCTCTATCACACACAATCATAATATGTTCTTGCTGCAGCTCATTTAACTGTTCCTGCGTTAATAAAAAATTTTCATCACCGTATTCATCAATAATTATATTAACACTAAATTTTTCCTGTGTGTGGAAGTGTCAAGATTGTTCTGACGACACTTTCAAGTACCTCTTTGTTGTATATAAAAACTCTCGCGTGTTGGTACATATAAAATACCACATAAATAATTGTTTGTGAGAACTTTGAAGAATTTTTTTTATTTTACAAAATCCTCTATGAGCGTAAAGATCTAGCTCTATGAACTCACGAACCTGAAGATCTATGATGATGTTCTACGAATGCACATACAGATTTATATTTAAAAATTCTCCCCTTAAATCAAGAAGGTGTCCGGTTTGGTCAGTAAGTTTGAAATGTATCCGTGATAACTGCAGATTATGACACTGAAGATAAACCGGATTAACGGGTTCTAATACAATAAAAAATCAAGGGGGTGCTTGAGGCGTAAATGTATATAAAACGTATTCCTGCTGGGCCTGACTGGATTTTTCAAGATCTGCCTGATAACTTCCATCAACTGCATCACATACAATACTGACTGCAATCGTCGATGTGATATTGCTGTATTTTATGTAATTTTTTGTACACGAAGAAATAATTATTAATTTCAGTGTACGAAAAATTATATGTAATAATAAATAATTATCATTTGGTGGTGCTGACCGTGTATGAAAAATAAAGGGATCGTACCAAAACAAGTTCTACAGTACACACTCTACTCGACAACCTAACGGTACAAACGTACAAAGTAAACATATATTTTCTGTCTCATAAATCAAAATTACTTTTGTTATGAGAGAGAGAGAGAGAGAGAGAGAGAGAGAGAGAGAGAGAGAGAGAGAGAGAATTATGTCTCAGTGTGCAAGCTCGTCTGCATTTAGAACATATGTACCTGTTATGTTGTGCAAAATGATCAAGATGGTTCGAACATGCATAAGTTATGGGTATTATTTATTGGTAAATTGTACGCAACGATACGACCCCACATTGTCAGGAAATTAAGTGCAAGTTGTATTTTTACCGCAACAATAATCTCATTGTCAAATTGCAATAAAAAATAAAGAACTTGAAATCAACGCTTAAGTTAATGCGCGCGTGTGTGCATGCGCGACAGAGAGATCAATCGAACAAAATTTTTTCAGTGTATAAGATCGTATTTATTCAGTGTAGTTTTTATCTGTAGCTTTTGCAAAGAGAAAAAAGGACTATTTTCAGTTACCTGATGAGTGGGATAATCCTCATGTATTACGACCCTACTATATTCCATTAGGAATAAACACCGCTAAATCAGCAGTTCATTCCTGTTTTAATTACGATGTACATTGTCACAACAACCACATGGGTATACAGTGTTATTTAAACGGTAACTAAACATGCTTAGCGCTTTGGTTATTCTAGTTGAAACCAGACTGAGGGCAAGAATCGACTGAAGAGGTCAAATCAGCGAGGCTGCCAGTAGGGAAATGAGGCTTGCTTTAGGGAAATGAAAGTCTGTCAATGTGCTATTGAAGCCGTTGTCCATATAGTAGATGTTATAAGGACAAGCGATCATATGCATTACTTGTTATTCGAACTCGCCAATAAAGATAATAGTGGGGTATATCATAGATTTGCAATAAAAAATGTTAATTATATCCAAGTCAAAACAGAACAAGCACTTAAAAGATAGCATATGCATATATACAAATCGATTTAACGGAGTCCGTGACTTTCAAATTTACGATGGAAAATGACAAGGTTTTTATGTTATGTTATGTTTGTATGACTAATGAAACAATAAGATAAGTTGACCAATGGTCTGTGGTCTTCACTTTAGCATGTACTGAGATGTAATTTTTGTTGGATAAGACAACATCAAAGGGCTTCCGAACTCGTTTTAAAATGCACGTGGTGTTTTGTTACGGTGACGGACTTAATAAGGAGAACTAATTAACGATAATATTTAAAGGTATGGTCTGTAAAGTCCTTTGTTCATTTGTTAATAAACACCAGTAGATATTGTAATGACAATAAGAGTTTTTGCACATGGGCTCCCGCAGGATCTTTTGCAAAAGTGGGGGGAGGGGGTCAGTCAGTCACGGCCGGGAGAGTTAGTGTAATAAGCAGTCTGAAACTAAAGCTAACATTTACTAAGTGTTTTGAACAGAATCTTGTGACATATTTTCAGCTTCATTTGCATGATTAAACTTGTCGGAATATATATTGCAGTATGATTTGGGGGGTGTCACGTGACCCCCCCTTGACCTATGCTGCGGGCCTCCATGCTTATGCATCAATCATTATATTTTCTCACCAACAATTAATCTCTGTCTGCGTGGGTTCGAGTCTAGGATTCGGCGAATGTGGATATGTGAGAAAGCTTGCCAATAGCTTCTCGTGGGTCGGTGGTTCTTTCCGGGGATTTCCCGGTTTCTTCCTCCACCATTAACACTGGCCGCCATGTATAGCCTATCGTGTGCTGAAAAATGGCGTTAAGCCCCACAACAACAACAATTAATCATTAATTTTTGTAAAAACAATGTGGGAATACGGTATTTCCGATCTTTTTTGCAAACGTAAATCTTCTTAGTGGAAATATTATGTCCGATAATTTAATGAATTTTTCAAATAATACAAAGTGATCTGTACGAAACATTATGATACATTTAAATAATTATTTTTTTGATAACTGGATTGTGTACGAAAACTTAAAGGGTACGAAAAAATACATAAAATACGGTAGCAACAGTGATATATGATGACCTCCAGCGTATGGATCATTGTTATGTCTGAGGATGTTTGCCAGTGGGCCTATTTTTCCCCATGCGGCAATTTTGGGATAATATTCATTGATGAAGTCGTTGACTGATTTTTTTTCAGTTCATTCGCGTTAAATCCTGGTAATACAAATGTTAGTAATTCTGCTTCGGTTATTTTATAGTTTTCTTAGAAAAAACTGCTTGAATGTTATATTGTGAGATGGGTCAAAATCAACATCATCCACATCATCTGCATTTGCTGTTTCAATGATAATCCAATTGACAAACTCGAGGCCTGATGCAACCTGGTTTAGATGTTGTATTGTTTCAATGATCTGCTGTTTTGTATCATTGCTGTGATATTGTGTTATACTGGAAAATTAATTTCGTAGATCACTGAATACCCTTGATGTTCTGACTTGTGTTGTAATATGATTTGATAAGTTTTTCATCGATGATCGGATTTTTATCATCGTCATAAATATATATAGCTCTTGTTATCTTAGGAAGACCTGTACCATCAGATGCAGTAAAATCTCTTGCCAATGGACTTATATACGACCATGGACAAGTTTTTTGATATTCTGGAAGTTTTAAAAATATTCAACGAAGATAATTTAGCATATGCGCGTGTTGCTGTGTGCAACTTTATCGTATATTCATGTAATTTATTAAACGCGCACATGGATATTTTCTTTGCAATGATATTAAGAATACCAGCAATTCCTGTTGCAACTGAAACACCAATTCCCAATGCTGACAGCATTGCTGGTGCTATCACGTATGACGCTGACAATGCGCCGATGACCATTACTGTTCCAGTGATGACAGCAAATGCAGAGTATACAATTATATCAGTAACAACGACACCTCTGCAGTATTGTTTTTGTTTTACTGTATACTCGTCGATGATATTTTTCAGTTGAGTATGCCACGAACACGCTTGTATCTAAAGCATTGTGCTGATTAGTTCATTATGTATATTGCTAAATTTTAAGTAGGTGGTATGATGGCAACGATTTCAATACACCAATAGTACAACACGGGGGTGCCTTTTTCTTTGGTTTCCACCATGAATGTTTCCTCGTCGTTTTGATCCAGTACTACTAACGTAGTTCCAGAAGATCCAGTTAGTGGATAATGCCATGAAATTGTGGTAGATATTGTAAATGTTGTAACGTTGATTACTGAGAACCATTACACGCCGGTAACCTTGGCAGTATGTTTGATGGATTTATTGAGTGGTGTTCATGATGCTGATCCAGATATTACTGCATGTACAGGGGTTGTATGATCAGTGATCTCTTTGATGTCCTTGGTCATCTTTTTTATTTCAGAGAGCCTAATGTCAACAATAGCTGGACTTTCAAAAAATTCATTTATAGCTTTATTTGTGTTTCTACGAAAATTTAAAAAAGTATTTACATGAGTAGTATAATCAGATCTAAATGTGGCCAATCCATCATTAATTGTCAATAACGAGTTCATCATCGGAATGTTGCTATCATCGACGTATTTCTTCGTTGTAGCATCATCATTTGATTCTGGTTCTCTAAGATCAGTAATTTTATTATTAGCCATATTGAGAGAACCAGTCTGTATCAGCGGCGGATAGTAAACGATCATCGATCTAAGTTCTGATTGTGTTGTTACTGCTCTCTGCGTATGTTTCTGTTGCCACATCATCGCCTGATTTTGGTTCTCTCACATTAATAATTGTATTTTTACTCATGTTGAGATCGCCATACATAATATCTCCAATTCTTCTGATACGTCCAGTAATTTCTCCCATGCGTGTTAGAATTGATTACTCTGAGATTTTAATTTTACCACTTTTAGTAAATACAGCTAAGTTATCTTCAGTCGCATCTAGAACCCGCAGAATAATATCTGTCAACGGGATATTGCTTGTCCTTAATTGTCCTTGTTTATCCTGAAAAATAATGACTTCATTTTGGTCCACATTTGCGAGACTCAAAAGATCAGAGAGTTCATTCTTGACCTGGTCAAGGGTTGCATATTTGGATAAGTCGCCTTGAGGTTTACCCTGAGTAAAACTCCAAGATCTTCCGAAAAAATCTACCATTATACTTTAGATCTGTTTAAAACGACGGGCCGTCTGGTGGTATACTCGTGCATGACTTTATGAGGCGGTATTAGGGACTTTGACATGGCGTCAAGTACAGCAATTACTTTACGGCCACATATTGGCAGATCAGTTATTGTCTGTGTTGGTTAACGCTGAATACCAGATTGGAATGCTTTGAAGTCTGTCAACACATTTTAAAAATTCTTTTGGTGGTGCCAACCCATACGAATCAAAATAAACAACTCCCATGTGGATCAATCGTGTATGCAACACAACGAGTGCCTGGACCAGAGCTTCCATCGAGATTAATGATACCAGTTTCAACATTGTTTGGTTGTTTTGGTAATTGATCACGTATAAAAACACCTCTGAAGTTTTTTATGTTTAATCGCTTAGCAGCATCAAGTAAATTAAAATTGGACATGGGAAGGATCAACGAAGTGTCCCGGGAAGTCTTAGACCTTTCCCCATGAATTGAGCGTACCACAAATGGGGAGTTCCTGGCAGTCTCAGACCTTTCCCTGTTGATTTTTTTTTTTTAGAAGTTTTTATTCTGTGTCCTGTTGCTTTCTTTAATGCCATCCCAGTGGCAGTTCCAACAGCACCAAGTGCAGCTGCTTTTTCAACAGCTGGGGCTGCAGCGGCTATCAACGCTGGTATAGCTGCAAGAAGTGGAAATATACCACCTGTCTTGACTGCATCTTTAATGGCATGTGCAGAAAGATCAAGTCTAACACCAGTCACTGATTTTTTGGCATCACTGAAGTGCTTGAGTTGACACACTGTCAGTGATAGTGTATTTGGACCACCTGTGATCTGTCCTCATTTCAGTAATATTTTTATTCGTGAATTTTTTTTAATGCTGATTGTAGCTTTTTAATCTGACCAGGAGTCAGAGTAACACTAACATGATGATATTACATTATAATATCATGAGCGATTTAATTACATGTGACATGTTTTCTACTGAGGCATCAATGACTCTCATTCGACCACTAACATCTTCAAGCAACATTGTTTTATCTGAGAGTATATCAGTGATTGCTCTGTAACCACAAGCACAAGGAATAGCTGGTGGACCAGGTATTCTTGGTGGTGATCGTGCTACACGAGCTCGGAAGTGTATATCAATGACAAATTGCCTGTTAAATCTAGCTGTTCCAACGAAAAGTAATAGATCGGATACAGTGTTGTAAAATCCCACTGAGATATTTGCAAACCAGAATCAACATTCTGATCATGCCCAATAAATGTCATCAACCAATGATAAGCATGTGTTACATGATTGCAATCAAAACTCAGCAATACTTCTTCGGATGGTTCCTGATGTCCATTTATCCTTAAAGAAACTTCACTAACTCCAAGCGTGTCAAATACCATTGGATTTCGTGTTTGTGTGTTTTCTCGTGCATTTTCCTGAAATGCAATGAATATATGTCTTGGTGCAGAAACACCCTGCTGTGATGCTATCTGCCATGTAAATAAACCAACAACTTCACTTGAAACATTGTCTGCGGTCATCGTCAACCAAGACAATGTTGATTTACCACCTTGATCCATGAAAGAGAGTAACCGTTGTTCTTCAGTGATCGATGGATTCATTACTGGCATCCACAACGAAAGTTTTGTTAGTCTTACTATATCTGCACCAACGGCGTTGGGTCGCCAGACTGCATCATTGTCATTGTCTTTTCTAACAAGTAAAACTATATGCTTGGCTCCGAAAATAACCTTTCTGACATGTCTGCAGAATCCAAATATATGCGATAGTGGAATCACACATGAAAACTCTTCTTCATCATTTAACATTAATCTACATGCGGCAAATCCTAAGCTGAATTCATCGTTCATTGATGGAACTGCGTCCCAGCTGCATTTAGTGTTATAGTTCTGCTTTCTGGATGATCAGATGTATCCTTTGCAAACATTATTGATGGACCAGCTGATCTTGAGTTATTGTCGCTGTATCTTGCAAGGCCAAGTATCGTTGTGGCAATACTGACGTTTTCCAGGCATGATTCAATGTGTCTTCCACCAATCATGTATGTGGCGCTTTTAAATAACGCCATAATGCCATTGTTAACAAAACCAGGTCAATCTAAAATTCTGTATGCTGTACCATCTGCTTGCAAAAGTCTATCTTCTACTTAAATGAATGCCTCAGCGGGTAAAAAATATCTGCTTGTATCCTGAACTTGTAATTTGATATTTCCATGCTGATGTGGCTCTCATGCGTCATAAGAATAATACTGATAATTGAGCACAGACTCATCCTTGAGTACTGGTGCGTCTATGTCAAATGCGGGATCAGATACATGTTTGAACATTTTATTATATTTGTTATTGTCTAACATGAAGACCACTTCCTGCTATCAGACTAGCAGTTATATTTTTTTCTTTTTCTGATGGGTACACCAGCCAACTCTGCTAGTTTTTGATTTGCAGCTTGATTTATTATTTTACTAACATTTGCAGGCATCACTTCAGTGCTGGGTAATTTTACTGCAGAGTGCTTTGCACTCTGCAGTCGGACTGCCTGCGGTCTGTGTATTAATCGTGCTAGTCTATCTTTGATTGCTGTGAATGCTTTTCTATCAACATCACCAACAGCACCAATACCTTTATCATGAACGTCAATAGCTTTAATTCTCAGTTGCTTTGCAATTGGTATTGCTTTTGGGGCTATCCTTTTAAATAGACCCTGAACAATATCACCAAGTCTATCTCTGTAAATCGCTTTATATGTAGGTAATCGTGAATTTATCACCCTGACCAATGCAGGTCTCCGTTGAGCATTATGTATGATCATCTTATTTTCTTATCACTGATCTAATTGTATACCCTTAATCACTGTGGTAATAATCATCAACAATTTCATCGATGAGGGACCGATATACATTAATATCCATGATACCGCCTGTAAATAATCTCTGACAAATAGCAGCTGCTTCATTAATGATTTCTGGGGAATTATTACTGGCTCGTTTTCCGCCAATCAGAATTTCCAGTCTGTCCACGTCGGCAAGGAAGTTGCTGGGGCATGGAGTAATAAGGTCACTTCCCCTGGTACCCGAACCAAGACCACTTCCAGTTATTTTGTCTTCCTCAATATGAGGTGGTCTGAATAGCGATTTTTCTGGTGATAATATATCTCCGGGTAATGGAGCTCTTTTAACTTCTTCGACTTGTTTCTTAAAATTTGCAAATTCATCCTTATATTTATCAATGATTCTAGATATACTATGAGACTTTCAAAATACAAAAAGAACCCAATTTTTTCTGAAACACTGGCGGTGTCTGAATCTAATAATTTATCATGATATGGATATCCTGTTGTGGCAAGCATTACAGTTTTCTCTCGAAGTAGTCTGCGAACTTTTTTGGTAAATCGGGCTGGTGGTTTTGGTTTTAGTTTTGGCATAACAAGATCCCTTACATCGCCGACCTCCTCATGAACTTTGTTAATACCCTCAATTACTTGTTGTATTTCATCTTATAATTGTGGTTGAACAGCAGCTATTTCACCTGGAAGTTCTCGTAGAATCTTTTTTGTTTTTTTAATTCTTTCTGCTATTTTTCCAGTTGCTTCAGCAGTTTTCTCTAACATGGGAAGATCTTTGGTAGCCTTCATAACCAGTTTAAATAACTTTTCTGCACCTTCTGTAAATTCCACCTGTGACTCCTGATGTTCTTGTAAATTTTGCTTGACAGAATCACAAACTGGAAGATATTTTTTAATTGCCTCTAGTCGCTCTCTAGCTGTACGAGATTCCATTATTGATATAACAATGATTTAATTACACCACACTGGAGCAGCAGGAAGGGTGACAACCAACAGTGAGTGTCCGGGTAAGTAAACGAACATGCATACAAAACGAAAACACAAGCGTCAAAGATAAAGTAACAAAATGAGCTAACCCAATTAGAGAGAGTCTATGTTGGTTAGAGGCTTCGGTTTGGCATTATTGACCTTGTATTTCCATTTTCATAGGAAGCTTTATTTTCAAAAAAGGACTCTTCTAGAAAGTGGTCTGTTCACCCTTCCTGCTGCTAATGGCAATCTACCTTCCAATAAACTGTAATCTACCTCCCAATACAAATGGCAATCTATCTCCAAAAGCAAACGGCAATCTACCTCCCAATATAAATGGTAACCTACCTTTCAATACACTGCAATCTACCGTTCAATACAGTCTTACCCACTTATATTAACATCACTTACGTCGACAAGCCACCTATGTCAATGAAAATACCAAGTCCCAGTTCTGTAATGTATTATTATTATAAAATCTGTCATGCTTGTGTCGATGTCAAAATAAAAAATAACTGTACATGTCGACATAAGCCCTTGGTTCCAATTTGAACAAATTCTGTGTTTTCTTATTGTTTACGTCGACAAGCTGCCAGTTCTGACTTGTACTTTACAATTATTTGATGTTGCTGCAAGGCTTTATGGTGCCACCACATTAACAAATAGGCATCTTTGGTCCTCAGAGGTTTGTTTCCATGTCAAATTCAACAGTATGTGCACCTTTCATCAAGACAAACCAGCTATAATCATTTATAAAAACAATGCACCCTTCATCAAGAGAAGTTAGCACAAAACTTGTATAAAAGCAATGAAATCTTATTGATCATTGCAGTTTCCAAAGTTACCAGTGATAGGAACAAATTTATTGTGGCATGCAAGTTTTGTTTTCTGCAGGATAATCATAAATATATGCATTACACTATTCTGGAATTTGTTAGTGTTTTAAAAAACTGAGGCAGCCAGAATCTAAGTACATGTAGAATGTAAATACTGTAGCAACTAAACAGCCACATGCTACTGAGGACAATGCATATTGCAATTAATTGTTTAGTGACATGTGTTGGTTGTCAATGAATTATACAGCACATACAATGAGGCTACCATTTTTTTAAAGATGTGTTTGTACATTGTATATATTTTCTAATGGAATGTGACTGCTACAGGAGATTTTCTAACATGTGACTTATACCCAAATTCATGGATTTTTCATGTACTGTATACTTCACACATTATGGATTATATAACACAAAGTAAACAAAATTTAAGTTGTCAATCAACAAATGTATTACAAGCTGGTTTTGTCTTTATCTATATTTAATAAAAGTTTCTATTATTTATTTCCTCAAAGTGTAAATTCTACACACTGACGACACATTATCTCTTACAGACAAATTTCACTTGTATGCTAAATTTTGATCTTTTTTCAGTTTCCCCCAACACTTATCTTGACAGCCACTTATGCTGAGAGTATAACCTTTGACCTGAGGATGTTGAGATAAATGAGTAGTACTGTACATCGTAATCTGCCTCTCAATAATAATGGTAATATACCTCCCAATACAATGGTAATATACCTCCCAGTACAAATGGTAATCTACCTCCCCGTACAAATGTAATCTACTTCCCAATACAATGGTAATTTATCTCCCAGTACAAGTGGTAATCTACCTCCCAATACAATGGTAATCTACCTCCCAGCAAAAATGCTCATCTCCCTCCCAATACAATGATAATCTACCTCCCAATACAATGGTAATCTACCTCACAGTACAAATGTAATCTACCTCCCAATCTAATGGTAATTTACCTCCCAGTACAAATGGTAATCTACCTCCCAATACAATGGTAATCTACCTCCCAGCACAAATGCTTATCTCCCTCCAATACAATGGTAATCTACCTCCCAATACAAATGGTAATCTCCCTCCCAATACAATGGTAATCTGCCTCCCAATACAATGGTAATCTACCTCTCAGTATAAATGGTAATCTGCCTCCCAATCTAGTGGTAGTCTACCTCTCAGTACAAATGGTAATCTATCTCCCAGCACAAATGGTAATCTACCTCCCAGTACAAACAGTAATATACCTCCCAATGCAATGGTAATCTACCTCCAAATACAATGGTAATCTACTTCCCAGAACAAATAGTAATATACCTCCTAATACAGTGGTAATCTATCTCCCAATACAACGGTAATCAACCTTCCAGTACAAATGGTAATCTACCTTCAATACAATGTTAATTATCTCCCAATACAATGGTAATCTACCTCTAAGTACAAATGGTAATCTACCTCCCAATACAAACGGAACTCTGAATACAATGTAACAGTATTCTGTTTCCAATCCTGACTGCGGAAAAATGACTGTTTTTGCTTCTGAGGCCAATAGATTTACTGTTGAGAACTGAGTGATAAATGAGATCAAATTCCTACTTTAGGGAACTTTCAGAGCTTACAGAATGAGTTTCGTCTGAATACTCTCTGATGAAATATGCTAAACCATTTGACTTCCATTAATTTGATTGTTTTTCTATCATACGAAATATATCTACGCAATATACAAAAATGAAGGAAAGTAGCTGCAATATCCCCAACCTCAAGTTCATCGAGTTCTCTCCCTTTCCCCACCCATACAGAAAACAGGTGCCTTACTCACTGTATCATATACATATATTGTCGACGATCAAACCACCATACCGGCTTCAATTTTTTCCACTTCTCGTATGACTCTGTCTATATTTATTCCGGGTAGCCATGCTCCTTCAAAAACGGCCCCGATACAATCACCAACAACTGCACCGACAAGAGAACCACGGAACCGAGATATTCTAGAAACCATATTGTTGTTGTTGTTTATGTGACCTTCTGGCACATTATCGGAGCACCCTCGTAGTTCTAGATTAATTCGATTTTAATACGTACGGTGGATGTGGATAACAGAGAAAAAAAAGTACATTGACATGCGCACCATAGTGTGCAATAAAAAGTGCAACGAGATTATGCCTTTAAACACAAATATAAAACAATCTTTTTACAAACTTGCCGAATTTTATTCCAACTAGTCTGTCATAATACCCATGCAAATAAATATACGTGTATGTTTTTCCTATTGCACTGGTAGTAAAATTAGCGTAGGCAGGTGTTTTGGTTTGGTTTGGTTTGGTTTCTCGGTGTGTGTGTGTGTGTGTGTGTGTGTGTGTGTGTTTTATATACCCCCCCCCATATTTAATGTGATGGGGTGGGTGGGGTAATTACTGGGTGGGGGGAGTAGTACTTGGGTCGGTAATGAGAAACAGTGACGGTCGGCCAACCGGAAACACATATTGGGGAGGGTGAGCCTTATCTTATGTAGGTCTTGTATCCTATTTTAATATAGTATATTTTGATACACCTCGACCCTGTAGCAGAAGAGAGCTCAGCTCAACGGCCCATCGAGAATAAATAAGGTTCATTATTATTATTATTATTGTTGTTGTTATTTTTATTATTATTATGATTAGTAGTAGTAGTAGTAGTAGTAGTAGTATTAGTAGCAGCATCAGCAAGAGCAGCAGCAATAGTAGTATCCCTTAAAAGTTTTCGGTTTGATTTGATACAATGTTCTAATATTCCGTTGTTTGTAGATTTATATCATTTATTCAAGAGAAATATCCAAATTCGCTTTTGCAAGATATATTTCTGGAGATTGTACGAACTTGTAAAATGTGTTTGCAAATTTGTTTCGATTTTCTGACATGGCTCATTATCTATCATTTAAACAAATTGACAGTATTGTGTTTATTTATTTTGTTAAAAGATTTTATTCCCCAGATTTCACAGTTGTATATTATAGCATGCTTGATAAGAGTATCACACACCTTATTCAAATTAAAGATTATTGGATTTGAATGGTCGTGTGTTTTGAAGAGAATTTTTAAAGTGCAGACAATTATTTGTTAAAAAGAAAAGAATTAAAATGTTATGTAAATGCAGTGGAACTTGTAACTTCAAAAACATCATCCATATCTGATACTGAATTGTATATAAATAATATTGAATAATTTAAAAAACCAGATTGGTAGAGAACGCGCGCGCGCGCGCGAGCAACGACTAACTTTAGTTTGTTGCATCCATATCGTGTAAAATCGATCTCTTCCCATATCTATTGCGTCTGGTTAATTTTGTGGCATTTCTTTGCACCGGAAGTTTTATAGATACATTAAAATTGTAAATATTTTTTCCCAAATAAATTATTTAATTTATGGTGTTTTTAATGTATTTGCAAAAATTGTATTTATCCCTCGCTTGGTCTAAAAGCAATACTAAAATTAGGAAATTGAATTGGAATTCAACTACGGCTAAAAGAACACGTTATTAAAATGGTCGAGACTAAAGGTTGTACTAAGGTTTTGAAATCAAAATGGAATTGAGTAGACTAAAAGGACAAAAAAATAAATAAATAAACAAAATAAAATGAGCAACCAAATGACAAGCAGTTGGAATATTAATATGGCTGAATTTGAAACTAATGCTTTCAGTTCTGAAACTGAAGCAGAATTTAGCGGAGATGAAAAGTAAATTTTAAAAAATATCACCAAATTTAAAACAATATTGTTTAATTTTTATACATTTTCAGGATTTAAAATCAGATATAAAAATTAAAGATTATATCAAATTAAAAAACAAAATTATTCAAATTATTTCTCCTCACGATTTAAAAACCGTAAAAACAACAACGCATTTTTTAAATTAAGCAATTTTTAATTTCTCACAAATAATTTTTTTTCAAAGATTTTCTATCAAATTCATAGAGTTTACACAGCAAAAATAAACAAAAACATTATGCATTCACTGAATTTATTTCTTTTAATAAAATAAAAATACAACAAAAAAATGCATATTTATTTTATTTGGGTTTTCCTTTGACTCATTTCTTCTTTATTCATCGTAGGATCGACAGTGAATGGCAAGAATGGCGAACTCATCGCTGTATATGCTGAAAGCGCGAAGATAAATGTTAGATCCCTAGGTTTAGTACACATAGAGGAGAAAACACTGTTCAGGATAAGTAATGAGAACGTGAAAGAAATATCCCCTTTGGAAAGTTAAAAAAGATCGAAAGAGACTTAAACAGCATTAAAAACATAAATAAAAGCCCACTCAATTCAAACGATAATCACAAACAAATAAATAAACCATTTTCTTTCTGGAAAATTAACGTTTTTTCATAAGCCGCGCTTAATCAGTCATCAGTAAAGAAAGAAAATGGGATTAGGGTGCCCCCCCCCCTCCCTCCGGCATGTACACTACTTTTATTCTAACATCTCTCAGAACGCGAGTGGTTGTTATTCATTCAATACATGTTGGGTCACTCCATTTCCTTTATAAAGAGTTAATCGTAAATATTCAAGCTTTTGGTGCTGAGGAAACCGTTGCCGACAACGGACCAGAATTATGAAGTAAATACCTTTTTTAAAAAAAAAGCAAGTTAAAGAATTCTCACATAATTCATAAACTGACCAAAGTGCACAAGGTCATATGTTGCTTTCATTACACCTACATAGTGAGTGTAAGATCTTAAATCTTCCCAGAATAACGTAATTAAAGGCCAGTTGCCTCATGCCAAAAGCTTGTTATAATCAGGGTTCAATTAAGACGTGACAAATGGTTGCGCAACATAAAATTTTATTAAGTGTTAAATATAATGCAAAACCTTTACAAAACGGTACCAGAATAGTTTTTTGAGTTAATTAACATGAGATTTGCATATGACAGGCTTTATAATGCCACAGTTTACATCTTTGCTTTGTTAAATTACAAGCACAATAAAATTAAAGTCATATCGGTAATAATTCTGAATTTTAAGCTAACAACTATCAATGCAACACTTCTACGCAGAGTCTTTACATTAAATTACCATCAATTCAAGATTCTGGACAATTATCGGTGAATATCAGATAATGCTAACAACCACTGGGAAAAATCTTTGGTATTTTATATACAATCAAAGAAAACGTTGACGTTTAATGATAATTCTTAAAAACTTTCAGCGTTATTTTTTTTAAAATGGCAGAACACGTAATTTCGAAAATATTTTCTAGCAGTTTACACGACCAAGTTAGTTGCAAAGTTTCAGATATTGATCAAAAAGCTTGTCCAGAAGCAATCCAAATGTTGCTAATTACTGTGCAGTTTCACAATGTCTATAACAATGTAGATTCTCCAAAAGAAATTATACGGTATCGTTTAACACTGGTTCGATTCAATATGTTAATGATTTATAACTAAGATAAATCAATGAAATGAATTGCGAAATAAATATACTAAATCTGCTTCATAATTTCAAGGTACACATATAACTATGCAGTTATTTGCGGCAGGGATTATATTTATGAAAAGAGTGCATGCAGCAATGTGTTGAAATCCCAATAAAGTAGTTAACGATGCACTTTGCCGTGTATCCAGTCAAAGAATTTAACATCAGATCGTATCTTTCCAATCGCAGAATGTTTAAGCGAGTGAGAGGGTATTCCCCACTTATTTGACTTATTCAAAAAAATTCTTACATAAACTTTTGTTGGATATAGCGACATTAGTTTCTGAGTAGTTAAAGTAAAAGTTTGGTAAAAATAAGAAAATGAGTTTCTAGCTTCGAACTACAAAATAATACGTCCCATTTCATCATTACACTTCACCAAATGGTGAGAAAAATATTGACACAATTGTCCTAGCCTACTAACTTGGACATTCTAGCAGCTCTCTCTCGTTACGGAAATTTCGCATACAGGGAAGTTATAAACTTCACATATAACATACCTACAAAATTTCTCTTTGACATAAAGAGCAGAGAATTCGCTTTACAGCGAATTATTATTATAAATTATCTCAAGTCATCGACGTAAAATCTGTACGGAAAAGTTTACATCTCGCACGACTCAAACAACCTCGCTATGCAGCGACATAGCCTAACTTGAAATAGTAGATATGCTATTTAGCATTTTGCCTATCAAAAATAGCGGACGCTGTGAAACAACGTAACCTGTTCTAACACAACATATGCCATTCAGCATTTTACCTATCATAAATACTGGATGCTATGCAACAACGGAACCTATTCTAACACAACATATGCCATTCAGCATTTTGCCTACCGTACACGCAGTAAATGCTATTCAGCATTTTTGTCTAACCTACCATTATCTAAAAACTGTGTTTTCATTATGCAGCGAATCTCAGGAATATGAAATATTTGCAATGTATGCTTGACGGTATTACAAACTACGTGCATTTGAAGAAAAAACCAAACAAAAGCTGCATGAAAGTCACAGTATGACTATTACAAATTTAAGTTTATGGTAATACAAATTCCCCAAATAACGATACTATGAAATTATCTGCTTGCCTGAGTAAAGTGAAATTCAAACCTATACAGGGCAGGACAAACTGCTTTCAGCAGTGCAGACTATAGGAACTGCTATTCTGCAATGTAGTCTATAGGAAATCTATTCAGCAGTGCAGACTATAGGAACTCTATTCAGCAGTACAGACTATAGGAATTCTATTCAGCAGTGCAGACTATAGGAACTGCTATTCTTCAATGTAGTCTATAGGAACTCTATTCAGCAGTGCAGACTATAGGAACTCTATTCACCAGTGCAGACTACAGGAACTCTATTCAGCAGTGCAGACTATAGGAACTGCTATTCTGCAGTGCAGACTATAAGAACTGCTATTCTGCAGTCCAGACTATAGGAACTGCTATTCCGCAGTGGAAATATATAAAAGGCCATTCTTCAGCAGCATAGGGGCGCTCACCAGTTATTATGTACTTTTGAGAGAGTGGCGTATGTAAGGTGAAGTTGTTTGCATTTGAAGCATGCACCGTGGAGAGAATGTTGTTATACCTCTATGCTGCTTTGAAGTAATGTGGCTGACATTTCTTTGAATATTGTACCTGTGGAAATTGCATATGATCTAAGCACACTGCTAACTAAAATGATTGCTCCCTTGTGCTCAAAAACGCAGCCTGAATTTGTCTAAAGTACACTATCTTTAGCAGGTATAAAAATAAGGAAAATGAATTTTACCAGACTAGACAATACCACCTTCTGAAAGTGCAATGAATAAATTACCAAATATATGGCATGTGAAAAAAAGTTATCGGCTCTTTTTTTAGAATTTACCTCTGAAGTCCAGGAAGTGAAAATGACCAAGTGGAGATAGCATTTTTTTTTTTTTTAAATATACACATATGGAGTAAGGCCAAGCTGTATACTCTATAACTCATATTGCATACATCAATCATACACCAAAATAAAGGGAATTAAAGGTTTTTTGAACAATACCTAAAATATACAAAATCTATTTTAAATGGCCAGTATGGCCAGTATCCCTCGCCCGGGGAAATTCTTTTTCTTTAAAATCCTAACCTATGCAAAATACGAAACTGTAGAGCGCCACTATAATGAACTCAACTTATAATGAGAATACGTTATTTTGAGATAAGTTATTAATTTCATTCATTATTCAGTGAATTGAAAATTCTACCAATAAATACTGTACAGAATAACTTATAAATGAGAATTGGTTATATTGAATTTCAAAATAATTAATACATTGAAACCAAATTCGTTCTGGAGGTTGCCATTTTTCCCAAAACTGTTTGATTTTCACACCCCAAAACTCTAGAGTTTTGTACTTAACATTTCTTACTGAAACATTCCTACATTAATTTATAAAATAATTTCCATCTAATAATGAGAAACAATTCGTTTCTCAACTACATGTGGCTATAGGCAACCATTTTAGAGCACCAAGAAGGGAAATCTCAGTTCGAGACCCCTATTAACATTTCATCTTTTTCTAAGTGCAGATGCCTACTGAATAGTGTTTAGCGGGTTTTATAGTAGCTTTTGTGAAAAATAGCCTCTGACTCTACACTGATAAAATTTCGGTCTTCCAATGTATGAGAAACACATCCCCAAAAGAAAGACACAAATATCTTTATTTCAAATAATACAGTCTGTCACATCGTAAAATGCATTATTTTCATACTTCTATGTTCAATCAAATGAAAGAGGAAAATTCATCTAAGAGATTATTTTGTCCACAATCAAAATACGCGGGCTGAAACTTCTCACGTCACATGACTTACGTCACACATAATATTAACCAATAAAAAAGAGAGTAGACAGCACTTTCAGATCTTGCCTACAGCATGGTGGATGTGTGTGTGTGTGTGTATATATATATATATATATATATATATATATATATATATATATATATATATATATATATATATATATATACACGTAACACGAAGTACGCTCATTTTATCGATCGGTATGTACTGTTAACACATCTAGAGCATTTGATACACTAGAAACTACGTTCTGGTCCCAATTTCAGGACAATACAAAGCTTAGACGCAAATCTTATGCGAACAAACGTGATTTAATTTCTCTATGAAACCAGACTTTATACAGATTCCAGTTTTTCAAAACAAACAATCCATCATTTCTAAGCTACGACATTCTTTTATTTGCTTTTGTCGGTTGTTGAATCCTATTATTAGCCCGATAAGTCCCCCCACCCACCAATCTGTGTTGATACTAATGGATGATATGTTGGCCTGATGTCACCTGTTGATTAAATATAAAATTTTGCTGCATGCAAATCTTTTCAGAGCATACCTGCATACAGTCTAGACACATGCTGGTATTTGGTAACAGCCGTATCTGGCGCGAAATTCAAAATGGCTACAGGACAGAGGGTTGTGTTATTCAACATGGATTTACGAGTAAGACTTGATCCGGATATAGCATGTACATCTAGCCCCCCCCCCCCAAATAAAAAAATAAATAAAACAAAACCCCTTCAGCCGATGGTAGCTAAACGGCCGCAAGAACTACCGGTAAGTGTATAAAATATACACCGATGTGTGAAGCCAAACTGTCAGCAGTTTTTGGCATCTTTTAATGAAATGGGGATATCATCCCCTTAACCACCAGTCAACAGTATTATAGGTGTAGGTCTGATTTATCGGCCTACGTTATCATCAGCAGTCAGGACCACGTTGTTGAACATGCCCAACGCGTCAGATTCATACACTACACAAGTATTAAAGTGTGTCTTGGATTCGTTTACGTAAATCAATAGATTCGCTAGGCTCCTTACAGACAAATGTCAATACTGCTGCTGACTTTTGTTGTTGGGTACAAACCCGCTTCACGGAACAAAAAATGTATGAAATTGTTGATGTTGGCGTGAGCCACTCCAGCATCTATATATGGATTCGTATTTTCGGCTTTAATAACTGTCACATTAAGGTACGGGTAACTTTGATGGATGTCGCCTTCAGTTTGTCGTAAAAGACGGCACTAGATGGAATACCCACAGGGATTCTTGTTTTGTTGTCATCTTGAGTGGCATTTCAAACAATGTATTTATGTTTTTTAATCATCCTTATCTTCATTTTACTAATAAAAAAAACGTACAGTTTCTGACTATTCATCGCATGTCGTTATTCAGGTCGTGTCTGTGGGGTCTTAATATTTTAAATTTACTTACATCTCTTTCTGCTTTGTCCTTATTGCTTTTGCTGATGGTGAATCAATTGCTTCGACAGGAATGTGAAATGAATTTACAGGTTTCTTTCAGAATCCAAAAAAGCTAATTTCCTGTCTACATTAACACATACCAACCCCATCCACCCCATTTATTAACGCTTATTTGTGACTCTGTCGACTAACGCGTTGTTAGTGAATTGCTTTTCTTTCTTTGAATTAGCCTATGGAAATGCAGCTTTCAAAACTCTGAAATTGAATCAGATTGTTCGGAAAACACTGATGCGCTTCAGTCACACTGCTCATTCTCCCAAACGTAAAGATCTGACTGGCTGATACAATTAGCAATACAGCAAGTATCTTGACTTGGATCTCGTGGGGAGGAGTAGTCCATCGTCTTCTCTGAAGTATACTACAGAATGACTCTACATTTCTGATGGCAACAGCGGTCAGTTTTGCTGTCTCCGACTAGAAAGGAAAGCTGTGTTGACTCTTCCATCTTCACCGTTTGTTAATTGAATGGATACTCTTAGGGTAAGACACTTGCCCTACATACAGAGACCCGCTCCGTGTAAAACATAGACAAATGAAATTTTGCAGTCAATATGAAACGATTCCAATGACGAACTAGAAGAAAGTAACAAGCAATGAAGTGTTAGCTCAAATCCGTGCGATTTGTGTCCCATCGTAGATGTTTCCCATTACGTACTCCCTTTCATTCGTAAATCTGCTGTTGTATCCATCGTACTAAGTACACTTATCGATAAGCAGATCAAGTGCAGTCATCATTGTCTTCTTCCCATGGAGGTACAACGTATGCCATATGGATGGTCACTTTTCCATTGGCGATGTCAAATTTTTCTCTCATCGTCTGTACGTCTTCAATAGCCCTCAAATGTTTGGAAGAAGTTAATTGTACAGGTGTACTAAACCCGAGATATATAGGAGAGTTCAAACTGTCGTGACAAATAGGCTCAAACGACCTCGATCTTTGACTTGGCACTGACGTTTGAGTTCCTCTACAGTGAGTCAAGTAAGTTCGTAATGAAACCTGCTGCTTCCTCGGGTGGAATGTCAGACGCGAAATCTTTAAATTTCACCGTGTAGGTGTAAGTTGTTGTCCTAAATTTTCTCGAAGTCCCTGTCTGAGTCGTTTGGATGCTAAAATACTCCTTTAGGTCTAGTGAATCCTTTTCCTTCTTGGACGCACTATGCTGTGACGGTATGGTGATGAAAGAGGTCAATGATGTTTGTTCCGTCTCTTTTTTCATCTCCCATTGACCCCCAGGTGCCATTCCCATGTTAAATTCCCATTGTCACCAAAGTGCAAACCCCCCTATTTTAACATTAAGGTCCCATTGTCGCCATATACTAATCACTTTTCCAAGGACGAAGCAGAAACCAAGCGACGATTTCTCATATTCAACACTATCTACATCTACTGCAGTGAAATCGAGAGGGTGAGAGAGAAAAACTGATAAAACTGATATGACACTGTTGTTGTTTTCATGTTAAACTCGTGAAAAATATCTATATAACTTCTCTAAAAGCTGTTTATTTAAAAACAATGTGGCATTTTGTATCATTGTTTACGATGTGCCATGAATTTGATTTAAAATACTTCTGGCTATTTGTTCTCATTCTCAAACTGGTCTAGTAATTTTTTTTAATTGGCGTAAAATACTCAAGTCTGACTGGGCCCGTAATCTTAGAGTAATGGAAGCAATGACAGTATTGGAATTTAAATTTGTCTAAACTTCTTCATGTATTTATATTTTAAGCGTGGGCGTAAGCTGTGCGATAAAATATACTGTTTTTAATTTGATTATGTCATCCCATATATAATCAACTACTCATTTGTGATTCTTTTAAAACGTAAATTAATAGTTATGGGCTTATAATTATCAGATTATAACTAAAGTCTATTCTGTTACAAAACGAAAGTTTTATGTTAAATAGCCGCAGCAGCACAAATGGTGGAGCGTCGGATTCAACGTCCAAGAGTTGCCGGTTCGAAACCTAATTTTATGCAGGCGGTAAAGTTTAACTTTTCTTTCTTGCTTAATTTATCTACAGTGTTAGAAAATATGCATTTGTCCTTTATACATTTGAATAATCTTATGCTGGACAATATATATTTTAAGTTGGACCAGTGCCGGAGTAAGCTAGCGCGGGGCCTCACGAAATACCCCCCCTCCCAATATTAAAACACATAAATTTTTAACTTGTATAGTAAAGTAATTGTACTTTTTTCATTTGTTATACAGCCAGATAATACAACAAATATGTCTGACATTTCAGTAATAGTATTATTTACATGTAGGTAATTGATAGTTTGCAAGCATTTAGCCCGGAGCCCTCGAAAGTGCGGGGCACGTAGCATATGATTCTTTTGCTACTAGGATAATCCGGCACTACAGTTCAACTGGTCAGATATTTACAAAAGCGCAGAAAACAAGGCAAAAAATAAAAAAATAGAAAAAAAAAATAAAAAAACCCCCACAAAAAACATTAGTGAGGATAAAATACTTTATCCGATGTAAGTACTTACCCGATATTAGTATTTATTGCGCTTTGCCTGACCTTCCATTAAAATCAGCCATTTCGTACGCACTACAGATCTTTGCCGTTTCACAATTACGGCGGATAATACTTATTAGGTACATGTTAAATTTAAGGCATTAATATCTGTTCAGTTCAAACATATTTATTTATTTTACTTACAATGATTCGACAATAAGTAAATGATATACGTGAATGGCCTTTTAGCTATTATTTTGTAACTGATGTACATCTGATTATTTATTTATTTATTTACCAGTCGAATATCTTGCTAGTTGTCAAAGATCTCAAATGTCGTAAGTGCGTGGGTGAAATAAGGAAAGCGCTTATGTGACTTAAGAGCAGTGTGTGTGTGTGTGTGTGTGTGAGAGAGAGAGAGAGAGAGAGAGAGAGAGAGAGAGAGAGAGAGAGATTGATTATACATGTGTGTGAGCAGCAGAGAGGGTGAACAGACCAATTTGCCTGAGACCTTATTTATGAAAAATAAAGCTTCGTACGAAAATGAAATCTCAACGTCAATAACGTTAACCAGCACCTCTAACTTTGCCTCGTAGGAAACCCTGTTGGGTTAGCTTGCTATGTTACTTCAATGACGATTTTGTATTTGATCGCTACATGTATTCGTTTACGTGTTGGTCACTTTTGTTGGTCGCACCCTCTCTGCTGCTGCAATTAAACCATTGCATTATAATAATGATTGGTAAAGCTCACTCAGCAAGATTAGCTCTTGAGCGACTAGAAGCAATTAAGAAATATCTACCTGTCCGTGATTCTGTCAAACAACAATTACAAGAGCGTCAACAAACACAAGAATTATTTACAGAATCCGCAAAACAATTATTTAAACCTATCACTGAAACCACTGAAGGTATTCTTCCTGTGCTGAAAAAGACCGCTGAATCAACTGAAACAATAGCGGAGCGAACTAAAAAGACAAAAAAAATTCTACGAGAACTTCCGGAGAAAATAGCTACTGCAATGCCAACCCCGGAAATACCTGAAGAAGACCAAGCGGAAGATGTTACTCAACAAGAACCAGAACAAGTGCGAGTCAGGATTAATATGTTTAATAAATTTACCAAAGATGCTGTTAATTATATTAGACAAGTCGAAAATGTTAAACAATTAGCTAAGATTACTGTGATTGGTTATAATGATCGAGGATATTTTTTAAAGTCTGAATACGCCAATGATCCTATAAGTCGCGAAACTTGGTACAAATGGATATTTCGCATATACCATGACATTGATCGAGTTCGAGTCGGCGATCCAGAATATATTGAATATATTCATGCAATAAATGAATATATTTCGCTTATGCAATTACCATCAGAACAAAAACATGATATAATTCAACAACAACAACGACAACTAACACAACAACGACAAAAAGAACTAGAACAACGAACACAACAACAACAACAACAACGACAAAAAGAACTAGAACAACGAACACAACAACGACGACAACGACTATCATCAAGACAATAACAACCACAAAAAGAATTATCTACTTTATCACTGGATGAAGTATTTTATTCCCCAGGAGAATCCTCGAATTTATCAGGTCACGATAAAGGCGCAACTGGAAGTGGTATTAATACAACAACTGGAAGTGGTCTTGTTACGTGTCCTAACAATATCCTTGCCGACGTAGATAGATTAGAAATTCTGGTTGGGGGGAAACGAGCCGGTAGTAATTCTCCTGAAATTATCAACGAAATCTCATCAATTTGTCAACGATTATTTACCGGTGGTATCATGGATATTAACGTGTATCGGTCACTCATTAATGAAATTACCGATGATTATTATAGCGACTAAAGGTCGCCCGACTAAGTCACTGATTAAACAGTTAAATATTATTATTATAATAGATGATCATACACGCTGAACAACGTAGACCAACCATGGTCAGGGTGGTAAATTCAAGATTACCTGTATTTGAGACATTTTACGGAGATGGATTCGGTGATGTCATTAAGGGTTTATTTTCGAGAATCGCCCCGAAAGTAATACCGATTGCAAAACAATTAGGCATGAAAGCCATTGACGTTATTCGCGAAAAAGGTATTAGCGCTGTTGGTGACGTCGCCGGGAAAACATTTTCTGCAATCAAGGATAGACTAGCACGATTAGTACGTGGTCCGCAAGCGGTCCGACCTCAACCATCAGTGAAATTACCCAACACCTCAGAGATGCCTGCACGTGTTAGTAAAATAATAAATCAAGCCGCAAATCAAAAACTAGCAGCGATGACTTCGTCATTGGCTGATGAAAAGGAAGAAAATGTAGCAGCAAGTCTGATAGCGGGAAGTGGTATTTCTGAAATTTTATCCTCGCCGGATGGTCTTCAAAAACTTCTCCGAGATTGATCTTTCCGAGATAGATTTTATCGAGATAAACATTTCCGAAACAATCTTCTCCGTATTAAACGAACAGTATCAACATAGAAATGTTTAAACGTACATCTGATACCGCATTTGACATGGATGCACCAATTCTCAAAGATGAATCTAAGCGTGATTATCAATTTTATTCTTACGATGCGCGAATACCAAATCAACGCGGACGAACTGAATTACAAGTTCAAGATACGAGTAGATATTTCTTTCCCGCGGAGGCATTTATCGAGATCGAAGGTGAAATTTTAAAAACAGATAATACCGAATACGGCGCCGATGTCAGTATTGGTTTTGTTAATAACGGTATCATGGCGTTGTTCGACAGTGCCACATACATGATCGACGGAAGAAATAATGAATCAATTCAAAAAGATGTTGACGTCGCCACGACTATACTTGGCCTTGCAAGATACAGCGATGATTATTCAAGATCAGCTGGTCCATCAATGATGTTTTCCAAGGATACTTCTGATCATCCTGAATATAATCAGTATGAAATAGGACGACCAAGAAACTCTGCTAGAAACGACAACGCGGATGTGCAAAGTATGATTATTACTGTCGATCCAGATTTCAACCTCGGATTTAGATCACGTCGAGAAATGTTGCAAGGTGGAAACAGAAGATTTTCTTGCGCGATTCCGTTATCACACATCTTTGGATTTTGCAGAGGCGTCAGAAAAGTTATTTTGGGGCTAAACATACAGTTGTACTCGTGCGAAAAGCATCCGACGATGATGCAATATGGAGACCCGCCGGTGATGCCAGTAAAGTAATACTGACAAAACTTTCATTGTGGATGCCAACGATGACACCAGCAATATCTGTTGAAGATCAGTTACTCAATTTTATGAGCGACTGCGGTAAATCTATGTTATCTTGGTTGACAACAACCACGGATGCCATCCAAAGTACCGTCAATGGTTTATTTGTGTGGCAGATAGCATCACAACAAGGTATCTCTAAGCCGCGACATATATTTGTTGCTTTCCAAAATACTGCACGATTAAATGATCAATTGCGTTCCGCAATGATATTTGACAAACTCGGTTTCACTGAAGTTTCACCGGATAAACGGACATCAAGAACCATCCGAGGATATTTTGTTGAATTTTGAGCTAAATCATGTAGCACGTGCGTATCATCGTCTGATGTCATATATGGGACGTGATCAAAATATTGATACTGGTTTACAAATATCAGTTAGATTTTACAACGCTGTATCCGATCTATTACATTTCTCTGGAACATTTGGATTTGTTTAGACAGTCCGTCGTTGACATACATTTTCGAGCTCGCGTCGCTAGAAATGTCAGAGATATACCCGCGTACAGAGCAATCGCTGTTATATTATCCGATAAAGCAATGTTACTTGAAGGTGTTGGTGGCCGCATGAGAGTCGTTGATGCTCCAGTAGAAAATATGCAAGCGCTGATTTAAATCAGTATTTAGAAATCAAATATATATCATAAATGTCATATCATCATGTCAGTGTCAGTCTGACCCCGCGTCAGATTAAACGATTAGAATCACCGTTAGCATCACGATGCGGAACAAAAATATCATTAAAACAAGAACAAATGAGCGGTGCAAATAAATTATCGTTGACCGAACGTCAGTTTAAGAGATTCAATGAAGCCAAGCACGCCAATAAAGGAATACGATTAAATCTTTCCGTGGGCGCGATCAAAGATACTATTAAAACCGGAGGAATATTTCCGCTTCTTGCAGCTATCCCAGCGTTAATAGCCGCAGCCACTCCAGCTGTTGCAAAAGCTGCTGCGTTAGGTGCAGTTGGGACAGCCGCTGGAATGGCTCTGAAGAAAGCAACAGGAAAAGGATTAAAAAAAAGGAAACGAAAAGGTCACGGTCTGAGACTGCCAGGGTCTCGACCAAACAACGTTTGGAGAAAAGGATTAAGAATTCCAGGGACTCAACGATAGTTCTACTATCGAATTTTGATTTACTCGATGCTGCTGCGCGATTAAATATAAAGAAATTTAGAGGTGTTTTTATGCGTGATGATCAATTACCAAAAAATCCAAATCTGTCAGAAACAGGTATTATTAATCTCGATAAAAGCTCTGGTCGTGGCACTCATTGGGTTGCATATGCAATTGATCCACGTGGAATTGTTTATTTTGATTCGTATAGGTTGGCGCCACCAAAGGAATTTTTAAAGGACGTCGATACAATACGAAGTACTGCACTTCAAAGTATTCCAATCTGGTATTCAACGCTACTAACACAAACATTAACGGATCCACCGATATGTGGCCGTGAAACACTAGCAGTACTTGATGCTGTATCAAGATCAACAAAACCACCTCATAAAACTGTACACGAATATACCATCACCAGGCATAGCCGCGCACCAATGTTTTAAACATGGTTGATATTTATGGAAGATCTTCTACTAGTGCTCGCACCAGCAAGAGCAAAGAAGATATCGATTTATCAAAATACGCCACCAAAGACGATCTTGCTGATATCATGAATTTTTCTGGAGTTGACCGAGATGAAGTTGTTATTTTTCAGGATAAATTCGGTGTCTTAAAGACGAGTAATATCAAGTGGATCGATATAATTCGTAGAGTTCTTGGTGCTACCACGGACAATATTCCAGTATTTACTGACGGTGGTAGAATCAGAGACTCAAATGTATCAATCGCAACTATCAGAGATGAAATTAAGAAAAGTGTCGCTGATCGTTTAAAATCCGCAGGTGATACAATGATAGGTGAACTTAATATGAATGGAAATAAAATCGTTGCTTTAAGAGAACCAGCAGGTGATGAAGATGCCGCAACAAAAAAATATGTGGATGATAAAAATATTCTTACTGATGATAAAGTAAATACACTTCGAGCCGAGTATGACGTTCATGTAAATATGTTTTTAAATAATCGTAAAAAATTTCAAAAATTTAATTATATCGCTGAAGAATTCTTTGGAAAACCACCAACCGTTGATATTAAACTCACCGATGTTAATACAAAACTCAATGATATTGTCAGTGGAATTCCTAATATCATTGAAAAAACGAATCTGATTAAAATTCCACACAAACAAATTAGCAATATCACGCACACGGTGGCATCTGGGGTATCAACGTTGACACTGCGCAATAACACTCTCGAATATACTGCAGAAGTAACTGGGTTATACAGGCTGTCCATGCATGGTTGGGAAATTACTGCGGCCACTTCATCATCACCGAATGTATATCATAATCATCTACTGGTAATGCTAACCAAGAACATCAAAGAAACATTTACGTTGACATCAACGGAAATACCTCCAAGACGTTACTGGTGGTGTCTGGAATTTATCACCGTCTTAGACAACAACTGAAGTATAATGATAGACGTTAACAGATACAGATACGATCAAGTAACAACATGGCAGATTAAATTAAAAACCATCATCGATAATTATACAGCAAAAATAAAGAAATGACGTGCAACCGTCGTTGATATCATGGTTTATTCGGTTTCTACGCAAGTTGCTGGAACCGGCGTAGTATTATCAACGCTGACGATGACAGCGCCGATCGTTGTAACAATCATTGTTTCATCGTCAACGTCGATCGCTGGAATATTTAATATAATCGCGAAAAAGATAAATACGTGCACGAATGAAAAGTTGAACGAGTACACGATGAAATTACACACAGCAACGACCGCATATTCCAAATTATCATCACTGATTTCTTCGTTGCTTAATGATGGAATAATCACCGACGAAGAATTCAGTATCGCAATAAAGATCTACAATGAAGTATTCGACGACAACGTCGTTAATGAAAAAATTCCTGAAGAGGATTTAAAACAATAATAGTATAATAATGACAACCTTCGATCAGCGATCTCAGGAATTATTACAACAGATCGTCACTAATACTGCTCCGGTAAGAACCACAATCATATCAGCGAGTACAACTAATCATGAATTCAGTATTAATTTTCCAACCGCAATTCCAGCTTCCGAGATAGCATTGGCGCAATTACGGGTTTATTATAGTTGGCCCAATATTAGGTCAAAATCATTCGGTGGACTAAACCGAATAATTCATTAGTATTTGCAAGTAGTCAGTGTACCAACGGGAAGTTATCAAATAGAACAGATCAATGAAGAATTCCAGCGCAGAATAAAATCTATCACAGGAAAAGAATCTAAGATTGCTATTACTGTTCATGAACCAACGTTATCATCGGCCGTTGAAATAAATTCTCCAGATTACGCCGTTGATATTTATCAGTCCTCGATCAGGTCAGTGTTAGGATGGCCTGAGGTCGCGTCGGTTTATGAAGGTCCGCCACAACCACGCCGAGATGAATTTCCCACAGAAGAGCGAATATCCACAAAAATTCCAAAATATCTTACCGATCATATTGAAATAGAATCATCGTTTAATCAAGATATTGATGGAATGGAGTATCCTAAAATCAATAAATACTTCATTCCATTAATAGTAGAAGAAAGATATTTTAAAGAAGGCCATTTTCAATTTTACAAACTGAAAGAAAAATATCCTGATCCGAAGTATTATTTTTATGATGTACTAATTAAAAATGTTTCTGCAGCTATTAATGCTGATTATAATCGTAAAATCACTGATTTAGAAAATCTATTTTTATCATTATCACAATTTTACAGCGATGATACAAAACAACAAATCATTAAAACAATGAAAGATTTAAATCAGATTAGATCAGATATGTATTTCATCAACAAAACTATTATAACAGAATATGTTATAAATTACAAAAGTAACTTTATGATGACTCTTGTAAAATTATTTCTTGATCATTGCAAAATAACCGCAGATAAACTTCAAACATTTGTAATACCGGATTTTGATATAACCGGATTAAAAAAGAAACTCAGTGATGTTATCGATAATTACTTTCCAAAGATCCTAGAATCATGGAAAAAAATAGCCCCACCGGCAAATATCCTCCGATACAATAATGATCCGTACGGTGGTGGCCGTCATGTTTCACCGGGTACCGTTAATATCACATCAACGATAGCTGTCAATCTAGTATGTGACGCCGTCGATGGCAGTTATCAAGTTGACACTGATAAATCCAATCAGGCCCAACAAGGATACATTCTCTACTCATTTACCCCTCAAGTCCCTCCAGGTTATTTCATTGTATCAGAACCAGTCAATGTTGTTTATCTAAAATGTCATAGTCGTCTTTTATCACGGATACATTTCAAACCTACTGACCAGTCTGGTCACTTGCTCGATCTTAGGTCGGAGTTGTTGGATATAAACCTGTATGTGCGTTCGTAGTACGTCATCGTAGAGAGTTATCGTAGTCCGTGATTACATCACGGCGGAAAACATCAAGCAAAAAAAAAATATCAAATAATTATTTTTTTTTACCAGTGATTTTGTCAAGGATCAGAAATGAATTGTCCCGGTTTCACAATGGTACAGGTGACAATATTAGTTTCATTATCAACGTCACTATGGTCACTCTAGTCACCATGATCAGAGTCACACTCGTCTTTATCTTTATCTAGTAATTCTTCCGCATCTTTGTTCATCAACTCCGTCATCGCCATGATATCTCTCAGCTGTTTTATACGAGCGCGTACAATTCTTTTCGTTTCGTATTCGTGAGATAATTCTAACCTAACCCGCTCGATGGCCCGTGAAAGAGGAACAAATAATTTCACCTGCGTATCCGTGATTACCGCCAGCGATCGTAACATCGCCTGCTGAATTAACTTTATGAATCTATAATCGGCGGGTAAAGTATACCTATTTTCTGATTTCCGAAATTGTAATGATTCAAAATCACTCATTATTTTTTCAGGATCAAGCTGGTCAGATATTTTCACGCCGCTGTGTTGTAACTGCTTAATAGCAGTAATAATTGATGTGATGTTTTCGTGATTCATTACTTTTTATATTATAAATTATTTGTTTAAATAAAAATATATTCTGAATAAAAATAAAAATAAAAAAATATTTTATAAATTCAAAAAATAAACAGCAGCGATGACGCTCAGTCTACCATTCCACTGGGGTCCCTTCTGCCGGTAAAGTCCTTTGCCAATAAGAGTTCTTTTTTAATTTGGTAAAGGCCTTTCTTATGGCCCACAGGCACTCTTCATGGTTAAGACCTATCTTATGGTCCACAGGCACCTTATTGAGACTTTTTGGTCCAGCGGACATTCTTTCTGAATGCCCCTATGTGGGTACCCTCAGTGTGGTCACAAGGTCGCGAGTTCACATCACCCTGCTGTTTATTTTAGGGACGCAAGCGATTTCATGTAAACCCCCCCCCCACAAATCAAACCCCGGGGTAAGTGCAAAACTGCACTCACGACGTTGTTCAACATGGTGAGGGGTACATGAAATCTCATGGGGCTTGCTTGCGTCCCCAATTATATAGCATCTGTCGCCGAATGCAAGATAATATATCTTTAACATTTTTGGAGACTCGAACAGGCAGCGTTTACACTAGTGGACCTGCACGCAAGCGCCTTAACCCCACGGCTATCGGAGCTCTACAAATATATAGTTAAATTTAAGTATATAACTACTCGCACTGTCTCACACGTGATAACTCTGGACTCGTATTTACTAGTATATTCTGATTCTGAATAAAATCTGCAATTTTACACATTTCTGCCGTTTCTGTCTTCTTAAAATAATACTGTATTTTCAGCTGTAACACTGTTACTGACCAGAACTGTGTTAGTAAATGCGTTGGATCGATATTATTCTGGTATATTCCGCCTACTACAGAACTGCGTAGATTCATTCAGTATAGTAACAATGATACATGTCGTCTGCTGCGATCGATATGTGTACAATATCAGCCTATGATATAATATCACGGCTGAGGTTTTTATGTTTGTTTGAGGATATATTTTCTGCAATATAGTTGAGATATCTGGACTGAAGAGATATTTAAGTATTACGATTAGACTATAGTACAATAATTGCTCAAGTACTTTATCAGTGATGACGGATTCTTATCACTGAATATAAACGCGTGGTTAAGTATAACGCAATAACACAAAAAAGGGAGACAACTACTTGATTGCTCTATCAGCGATGACGGATTTATCTCGCTTCATTGTATATACCGGAATGTAATTTTTTGTTTCAATTTTTATGAAAATGCTGATTTGTATATATTATTTGGAACAAAACGTACTGAAGGCATACAAATATTAAAATATTTGGCAGCCGCACTCATTGATGGGAAAATTAGTTTTTCACTTGTCTCTGTATTTGTGGATATAACCGACCTAGGAGTCTTATCATTATAACCAACTCTTCCAAAAATACAATTCTGACTCTGTGTAACAATTTGTAAATTTTCTAAAGAATTATCCTTTGGGTTTGAATTAATGTGATCAATTACAAGTCCGTCTTCAGTGACCCCATGAAAACATTCAAATACGAATCTATGAGATAAATATCTTTTTTTTTCCAACAGTAAATCTGAAATACCCAGTATTACTAACAGAACCGACTGGTTTTTCCTTTGACAATTTCTGATTACACCATCACGAGACGCTTCATAATTTTTAATGATAGGGTGCTTTACAAATTCCTTTTGCTCCATTTGTATATATAATATTATTTGTCTAAATGATTATTTTGAAATCTGGCCAGATAGTCTTCAGCGGTTTTTATGGGGGATTCACCTGACGACTTCTTATCATAATATCGTTTTAGCTCTCTGTATCTTTTACCACCGTACATTACACACAACTGGGTTTCTCCTCTGACTCCAACACCTCATCGTAAACACGGTTTCGGTCCTAGACTACCTCTTCGGAAACTTTGCATATGTTGGCCACAGAATTCATTCACGCATGATTTATTACAAGGAGTTGAAAATCCAATCATAAGCCACCGGCATCGGTTGTTTGTTTGAATCATTATATATATAATTAAAGTTTAATTAAACATATATTTGTCTTAAATATAGTTTGGAGGAATTTGAGAGATTATCCACAACTGAACCATCCACCGCAAGATTTGATCTTGACAAATTACCAA
Source organism: Megalonaias nervosa (assembly GCA_016617855.1). Taxonomy (NCBI): domain Eukaryota; kingdom Metazoa; phylum Mollusca; class Bivalvia; order Unionida; family Unionidae; genus Megalonaias; species Megalonaias nervosa. The sequence goes on from JAECUM010018853.1 coordinate 44,965, forward strand.
AATCTGAATTTAATTTTTCGATGCAAGATCTGGCGTTGATAAATAGTGATTTAACCGATCGTATCTGTGAAGGTAAAAAAGAATTTCGCAACGATGGTGCGGCTCATACTTGGTCGACATTCAGGATCATAAACGACACCAGCGGTGTTGTCAATGCTAGACTGAGTGACGAACGAGCTAAAAATGTTATTAACTATCTCGACAATCAGAGATATATTATTCTAGTAAATTTTATTATGCAGACAGATGATGATACTTGGATTATTCGTGACAAACGCGAACCGATACGGCTTCATACTGGAAATAGTACTGTTACATTAAATACACAATCAAAACCAGGAATATTGACTGGTATTGATAAACCATATTATGAATGAGCGTATCCTGTAACGGCAGTTATATATGCTATATATCCGCTAAATAATAAACCTAGCGTTGATAATCTCAAACTAATGAAATTGTCAAGGAGACTAAACTGCGTAGCTGAGCGAGTTATAGAACATTTCTCAAAATCAATACGCAGAAACGGTTTAACTGATCTAAGACGTACAAGAAAAAAATGAGTGGGCAGAAACAGTTAAAGATACCGGATCATCTATCAGCGACGTTGCTAAGCTAGAAAAAAAAAAAATAAACTTTCCAATAACAGTAAAAACACTAACCGGAGAGATTATATATAAGTCAAAATACTCATCAAGAGGAACTCCAATAACAATCATTGATCATAAAGCACATGCATCGACTGATGCTGTAACAATATTTCCACGAGATAGAACAGTTAAATTTTATAGCGATTATATAGTTGATGCTATCAGCGATATCAATAAGAGTTATCATGTATCTGTTTGGTTATTTCAGAGTTCAGAATCCGCATATTACGATCAGTTTGTAAAACCTAACGGAGATATTTACCGTAGAGAATCTCTCCATGAAGAAATGAAAAATCTTGCACAACGCCTTTGGCGTGAATATAATTCTGAAGTTGAGCAATTACTAAATAATTGTTTTACAGTTCCATCAGTTGCGGCTCACTTTGCTCAGGAGAAAAATTCATGGTCGCCGACACGATCAGAATTCCTTGAAGATGTTCAGAAAAGGTGTGTCGAATATGGACATGGCGGATTGTGGAAGACCCGATACGATCATCGTAAAGTTATATCCGTTGATATGGTTGCGTGTTATCCTGGAAGTTTTCTTGGATACGGAGACTGTTCTGAATATTTTGATCGATTCGGACATCCCACACACGAAATGACAAGAGTTGCGATAAATGGACCATTACCTGATTTAACTGGATTTGCTTGTGTAAAATCAATTAAGTTCCGTAGTAATCTTCATCCGATCGTTTATGCGTGGTTTGGTAGACATTTCTCAGAAAAAATATTGGGTTCCAATAGTGCTATTACGATACATGCTTGATGCGGGA